>CM039509.1:15013394-15121721 GCA_022432975.1 Begonia masoniana
GTTACAAGGGTTCTCTTTAATATATATTGATGGTCCATCTTTATTGATTGGGATGGGTTGTTTAGGCTGTACCATGTTATTAAGTTTTCTTATTTTTTTCTTTGCTTTTAATTTTTTAATTCTATAAAATTTCCTCCCTCAATATTCTTGTCCACATTAATATGCTTCAATTGCAGAACCTTGGTTGATGAGGAGACCAAAATATCAGATCGTTAACCATGGCGGCGCCTACAATGTTTTTCGCCTTAGAGGATGTTCGCCCAATTTTTTGGTAGTAGACAAGATCTGCCTATATATCACTTAGCATATTGATGTCTGAACGTACAAAGGAGAGGAGAGTCGTAAAACCTCTCTGCTGCCCAAGGACCACAAAATTCAAACTAAAACCAACCCTCTCCCACCAATAAGTGTTTTAACAAAAGACTCGCATCTCATCTAGATTAAGCCTTGCTGTAAAAAATCACTGTATTTGTTTTGTTCCAGAGAGGCCAAACTAAACAAAAAGGAATTGCTTTAGTTACCCTCTTCATCTCCCCACTGCCCAACCTGCCTTTCAACAACTCTTGGAATAGAATTTGATATCACCCCAACAAATACCCTCCATTAACAATGTAGAAAGAGATTATATTTTCAAACTCTTTTGGGCCCTTCAAAGTTTTGCACCACAAGCTACAAGCCTACTTTTTCACATTTAGCCTACAAAACAGCCTTGACTTTATTTGGAATGGTTGATGGTCCATGATATCTGTTTAACTTTAAATTTCTATTACTTTTAAATTTAGCTACTCCATGTATTCAACGATTGCAGGGCTAACGTCCTAAGAGTTATATATCAAGAACCATTGGCTGGGAGATACCCACATGGACGATGGTGCGATTCTCGCAATCCATCATATGGTGCATTGACTGATTATCAGGTATGTTTTATTATCCAAACTTATATTCTTGGTGGTCTAATTTGAGTTTTAGCTCTTGAAAGTTGGTAGAATGTGCAAGTATTATTCAACGATATTTTCTCAACCAGCATGGCAGTTTTCAACCATGCTGTTATATTTCTTCCTAATTGGTGTAGAACAATATCAATCTGCTCGTAAGGAATAGTTTTTTAAATGCAAATAGGAGACAGGTAGTAGTCGACATATAAGCAGAGGACTCTTTTATACTTAATTAATACAAGCCTGACAATATTGAAGAACCTAAATGAAAAATTCATATATAATAATTGGAAGTGAAAATCTTTAAATGTAAAAATCTTCTTGATTTCCAAGAAATGCTATTTTATTATATTGCCTATGCTATAAAATGATAGACCAGTATTTTCTTACCGAGAAATTCTTCTCTTGTTCTCTTAGACTAACGCAAAATTTCCTATATGCAATGCATAATGAAATCAGCATGTGGTACGTGGATATCTCATTTAATATGATCATGTAGCATGCAAATGTGTTGAGTACTAAAAAATTGTAATTTCAATCCAGAAAAGTATAAATGAGTACCAGAGATCACAAGAAAAGTACAAATAATAAGATAAATTAGTGTTGACTTACAATTCTTTCTGATTAGACAGACACCGAGTGTAGTAATTGTCACATTTGATGGTCAGATATCAACTGTCCATTACACTTAATGTTATATTGTAAAAAATCCAGATTGCTTCTCTGCATCTTGCGCTCTAGTTTTCTACACTGGTGATAATTCTCTGTTGTTCCTACAGTTTATGCGTCCACGTTCACGTAACAAAAAAGTTCTTGAAGAATGGGTTGTTCCTTTAAAAAATGTCGATGATATACATGAGGTATAGCTCTGTCTAAGCATGTAACTAATCTCTTTTCAATGATTGTAATAACTAGCGTTCCTCCGAAAATTCGTGCCAGAAATTCTATAGCTACTGCCTTGGAAATTGAGAAGCAGTCCTTGGTCAGAGCTAGATGGACTTCAACCTGAGACAAAGGTCATCACTGATCGGCTGGAGAAGATTAACTTGAAGGGGTTCCTTACTATCAATAGTCAACCAGCTGTTAATGGAGAAAGATCTGATACACTAACTGTTGGTAAGTGGATAGTAACTATTACTGTTTCTTACATTTGTGAGTGTTCTTTGGATGGGTATCATGTATTGTTTTTTCAAGCTGTACCTTATCTGATAACTTTGTGTGATAGAGTGAGCTCACCAAATGCGAGGAAACATAGGCTGATAAGAAATTCTTTAAATTAACTCCATTCCAAGCCTAATCTACGCTGGTGTTTATGACAAAAAGATTTGAATTATCAAGCCTAGGAAACCTAATATCCAGAGAGTTCTTTTGAGGCTTGTTTCATGGAAACTATTATAATTACAAAGAATGAGGGGGTGGTGAACCCTGAGGAAACTGAAGGTTGTAGCCTTCTAGATATTCTTCTAACTAAACCTATCAACTTGGACTTTTAATACTAAAATGCATGCCCAAAATGTCATTCCAAATGACAAGTTTTCAAGTTTTAACACCAGAGTTTGAATTATTTACTACATTAATCTAAAGCGTCAACTACAATGGAATTGGCAGTTGAGAAGTGGGGTTGAAAGGTTTTAGATGTTAGACCCTATATTAAGACTAAGTTTATACTAAGCCAAAGCTTTAAATGTCACATACATATTTGTTGACTAGAAATAAAATAGTAGTTGTGATCGAGGAACATTTTATTTTAAAATTTATACTTAAATATCTAGGACATTTTTTCCTATCATAACCTGTAGCTATCCATCACCAAATATTACTGTTAAGGAAATATTCTTTTAATGATTCTATCAATGTTAAGATTTTCGTCATTCCCTTTTTCAATTTTGGCTTCTGACATGGCTTGGCCTAGCAAATAATGCAAAAACAATATTTCCCAGTCCATGTTGCTGCCGTTCACATATTTTATTACTATATTATAGCACGTTGTTAGAAGGTGAAATTAAATCCATATTATTCTTAGTATCTTAGGGAGAGTTACCTAATCTAATGCCTCAATGTCTCTAGCCTCTGATTTCGTCCTTCTCTACAGTCTCACTCTGAAAGGGAAGAGTTGTCTTTGAGTGGAATATGAATGCTAATTTCCCCCACAAACATCCTTATTTTTTTAATCATCACTTTCAAGCAACTCTCATACGTATCATTCCGAAAGGACCTAGGGGTATGGAGCCAGCGTCGACTCTAGGTGTAGCAGTGAAGTCCTTGGTCTTATAGGGGATCACTACTTCCTCGCATAAGTATCTTCGTGACTTAGAAACAGGTGGGCCAATTTCCCCCAAGCTTAGCTCTCATGAATCCTGCATCCAAAGTCGTTCAGTTTGGGCTTCCTGAGTCAAAATCTCCTCGTTTAACAGCTGTTCTTTTGACAGAGTGCAGTGGGGTAATACACGAAATAGACGCTTGTATATGCATACTAGAAAACTGACTTTCAATGTCTAGGTAGGCCAGCGGGAAACCCATACATCTTGAGGGAAAGAAAGAGATTCGGCAGCTTATCTTTAATTTGACTTTCTTTTCTCACTGGATTTGTACCAATGATGAGATCTTACAGCTCGCTGGATAACTTCACTGTAGGGGTTCGGACGTAGCTATCTTTTTCACCTGTTACTCGCTTCTGAACTTTTTTGAACATTTTAGCATCAACTAATTCATTTGGGTGATGTCTTACAACGGCATGATGTGCCATTACTATGGCCATATATTCGTTTTATAGGACGAAGAGCTTAAAAACTGATATTGACATATAATATAGCATCCCAGCTACCTGTGAGGGTATTGCTTTGATCAACGTGACACTAACAGAAGGTTTACAGGATGGGGAGGGCCGGAGGCTATGTTTATCAGAAGGCATATCTTGAGTTCTTTTGTTCCAAGGACAAGTTAGATGCACTGGTTGACAGATGCAAGGCCTTCCAATTTCTAACCTACATGGCTGTGAATAAAGAAGGGATTTGGATATCTAACGTCAGCCAGGGCGATGTGAATGCTGTAACATGGGGAGTTTTCCCAGGAAAGGAAATTATCCAACCTACTGTTGTGGACCCCAACAGCTTCCTGGTGTGGAAGGACGAGGCATTTGAAATCTGGTCCAGAGGGTGGGCTGCTTTATACCCAGAGGGCGACCCATCCAGAATATTGCTTGAAGATGTAACTACCTACTCTTTTTTGTATTTTTAGTTGCTGTAAAATTATACATTGACCAGTTTATGGAGCAAACATCTGAGGAGTTTTTTTAATCTCAACTGTTTGTTGCAGGTGAAGAACAGCTATTTCTTGGTGAGCTTGGTCGACAACGACTACATTCATGGTGATCTTTTCGCTGCTTTTGAGGATTTCTGAGATGAGCTGCTATTTATTGCCTGGATTTAAGTAATTGAACGAGTAGATGATGGCCATTTGTTCTGATCTTCTGTCTTCTCATAAAGGATCCTATTAGGTGCTCTGGTTGGTGCTTACATGTTTAATTAGAATTCGTTTTCAGTTATTGCTCAAATTTTCTGTTTTCTTCAATAAAGATTCTCCTCTATATATTATCTGGTTCGAGACTCCTTTGAATTTTGCAATTTTCCAAGGGTATACAAGAATAAGATCGTTTGTGGAAGGACCCAGCTTCATATTCGTCTGAAAATTTACTTCAAGATAACATATTAGTGTATTAAAAGGATTTTATCATCTTTTGCATCATATATTTGTGCTGTCCTCTCTGGTGTCCTATAAATTTTAGAGGTGCTAAAAGAGCGGGCAGGCACCATGCCGCTCGGCCAGTTTAGCACTGTAGCGAACGTGGTTCAGCTCGGCTCATTTAACTTTGGATCGTGAGCTGGCTCAGGTTGAAATTTTTTTAGGTTGACTAGATTCGTTAGGTTAGCTAAGCTTGTTTAATTTGGTTCATTTAACTCGTTAGTTTGGTTTGGGGTCAGATTGGTTGTCACATTTAATTGTAAATGATCGGTAGAAAAGAGTTTTGCAAATGGCTGTCACACTGGGAAGTAAGAGCGAGTTTCCTGACAAATTAAAAGAAAACTCAGCTACCAACAATTAATTGAGCTATTGAGAATTATTAGGCATGTCATGTGTCCACTTATTAGCAGACGAAACAAAGATATTACACGTGTTTGTGAAATAAGTAGAGAAAACTAGAATTCAAAGTAGAGTTTGTCGAGGGAAAGGACAACCCAAAGAAGAGATTACAGAACTAGTCTCATATGTTAGACTAGTTCGATTGAGACAGATGTTTAAAGTCCATGTTCCTTACCTCATCTAATTTTAACAGCAGCAATTTTTCATCCTTCAACAAAATTAATTTGATAATCTAGCCGTATTTGAGACAAGGCTTTCTTTTCGTATAAAATTTCTCCTCCTCGATCTAAAATGTGGACATAAAATAGAATCCATACAAAATCCTCTCGTCGAAATTTATCTATGTGAACACATCTCGGATCTTTACTTGTCATAACAGAAACATTCTGTTTCGATCAAACAAGGAAATATCACGTAACATCAAACCCATCACACAAAAAATACGCTTCAATAGAATATTAGAACCCAAAAAACTGAAGCCAAAAATCCAACAAAAAACAATGTGAACCCCAGTCAAATTTTCCCAAAATAAAGTAGATATTTCTGCCAAAATATTGTGAACAGATCAGAAACTCAGAATAATATAATCCAGTAAGAGTGAAAAATCCTGCAGAAAATTGCAAAAACCTGACGTATATAGAAGCACTAATCTGAGATTTGACGGGAGACATCGCGCAGGACAGATCGGCTAGACCAATCTGGTTGCTGGTGCAAATATCTACCCAAACAGGGAAGCAAAAAAACAAACCTTTCTGGACATAAACCAAAGAGAAAAACCAGTGACCATTAATCCGTAGTTAAACACCTCCTCACTTCGATACCCCCTCCTCCTTGCACTCACTATTTCTCTCTTAACGAACTAACTGCCCTCAAGCAGTTAGTTAGTTACTTATTCCCCCCTTACTTTGACCTTCTCGCATACTTAAATCTCAAAGGAGGCCTACCATATATGATCAGAACAACATAAGGATTTAGAAATATCTGCCGCCAGAGATCAAGAAGCAGCTTCTAATTTTAGAAGAGTTGTTCATGATCTGAGGTATACATTAAAATGAATAATGCTATATGATAATTTTACACCATAGTCTTACGGTCTAACATGTCATTCACTGGTAGAGTAATTATAATAGACCAGAAAAAGTTAGATGATTGAACAACATGCACACCACGTTAGAATACAAGACAAAAAAATGCACATTAGTATTATAACCCCGTTGAAGTATATTTGAATATACATTTATTTGGCCAGTTTTCATGATAAGATAAAGCAACCGATCACTAGGTTACTTCAGAATGCGTAAATAAAAGTATGAGTACACCTAATTCATATCTTGATCTATAAGCCTATACTCAATGATTTTACTTAATGACTTTACATGTTCTTCACAATTGAACAAGTTGCTTATGCTAAAAAAAGTATAAAAGGGGATGACCAAAAATATTTTAACAAGCATAAACCAAATCATTTGCATTCAATCACACAAGCATATGAGTTTGAGAACTTTTGACCAATATCATAAACACCAAAATGAAAAGAAAAGAAATTGAACATTAGGTAACATCTGTTCCATCATTTAAGTATAATCTATAAACCCTACATTTAAATTACACACTCTTACGTAGCAAACCACTTGACCAACAGAATCATGTTGATACTTCCCTCTAGTTCAAAATGCTCCAATTATAAAAGCAAAATTCTTCAGTAAGTACCAGGATCATAAACAGACGAGAGCAGCTTGACTTGACCATACCCGCTATTTCAATTTTATTCCTGCAAAAAATAAAATAAAATTAAACCAATACCCGCAGAAAAGCACGTAAAGTTGTACGCCTTCTCAAGAGGTTGTTCATGTTTTTCATGTGTTTCTTACTTGTCAACAAAACATACAAGATCAGCGTCATTCTTGGTTAATCAGTTACTTCCCCAGTTTTTATTCAAAAATTGTATCTAAGAGTATATCCTCGGGCTCATAGAGTTTGTTTTCCAAAGCAAAAATTTCACTAGTCAGATCTTATGAATGGAATAAATTCTGATTTTTGGATCCAACACATAGCTTGATAATTTCAAGCAATCAGTAAGCCAATTTTCTATTCATGTCGTATTTAATAACGGCAGAAAGGATATTGCTCATCTTACTCTTGAAATAATTACTCAAGACATTTGGATTTCTAGGATAACTGAAGAGTAAATTGAAGTATTCGCTTTGTTTAACATAACCCAGACTGTTACAAATAGTGAAATAAACAATTATCTTCCAACTGTGATGTGGGATAATTGATAATCAACTAAAGGAATAAGTGCCACCAGCAGCAATACCATGGGCAAAGTTAGTTTAAGATTAATGGGATTATTGGTCACACTTAGGTAGCCGAGAACATAGCACATAGAGCTTCCTTTGTAAAAAAATAACAACGGTAGCATTTCATATGAAAAGAGGCGTCTGATAAAAAAAATGCCATACCTCATCATCATCATCATCACCACCATCCTCTTTGTTCTTTTTGAGGCGAGTGGTGCCACCCTCTTTGCTGATGGGCAACTTCATGGGTCCAAAAGGTGTCTCCACGTTGATATTTCCTTTCATGGTGTAACCAGTACCTTTTCCTCTGATCATGTCCCAAAGTGCAGAGCCAAAGTCCTTAGGCCTAAAGGTGATGGGTAAATTCATATAATTAATACCATTTCCATCTATTTTTGTTGAATCTTGAAGCTCTGCACCCCAATGCCGACATCAGAAAGCCACATTTCGTAATCAAGTTGAGTTATACCCAACTCAAATTCATTCTTGTTTTCCAATTTCAAATGAAGAACTGCAACAGTTTCTTCGAATGAGAACCTTTCAAAGTGTATCTTCTCAACATCAATATCAGGCTTGTGAGGAATAGGGATTTCTCCGGTTTTCTCAAGTGGCAAAGTGAGCCGTCCAAAAATAGGCACATCAACAATGAGATCAACCTTGATGCGGAAAGGAATGATGCTTCCAGGCTTATATCAGCATAGGTACTCTTTATATCATCATAAATCAGTACAACTGGAATTTTAACTGTCTCCTCACCATGAGCATGAATTGTACCAGCATCTGGTATCAGTCCTGAAACTAGTTTTCTACCATCACTCTCTATCAAGTAATTTATGTCAACTAGGGGAATGGGGACGGGATTTGGGTTCTTTATTAGAACATCAACAACAAATTCTGCTTTTTCAAGATTTATTTGAGGAATATGAATCCCAGAAACATCTGCAGTGGGCTTCCCAAATCCAATGGCTTCCTCAATTTTCTCCCCAATGTCATGAATGAAATCCTTCACCTTATCCATAAATCCACTCTTTCCGTCTTCTTTTTCATCTTCCTTGTGATCCTTCTTAAAATCTCTATCAGATACTTCTGTATTATCAGACGACGCCATACCTTAAAAGTAAATTAACCCAAGCATTTAAGTTATGTTGCACCATAGACAAATCAAGAAAGAATAGCTTCCCTCCAGAAAATAATAGGAAATCCAGAAGAAGTTTAATTTCAAGTTTCCACTAACCACTTCATTAGCATTCATCGCAATAGAATATGAAAAAAAAAAAAAAAAAAAAAAAAAAAAAAAAAAGAAAAGATAACTCCTGCTCCCTGAGATAAAAATAATACTTGTACGATCTTACGTTCCTTGGTATCTGTTTTTGGGATCGAGTTTGTGTGATAGAAGTATCAAAAGGATGAGAGAGAGAGAGAGAGAGAGAGAGAGAGAGAGAGAGAGAGAGTTACCGATCATATGACTAAATGGATTTCAAAACTCTAAACACAGAAGATTAAGATTTCTTTTTTAAAAAAGTAAAAAAATTACAGATTCGACTAAGAGATCTAAGATAGAAATGAAAAATGGAAACACAATCGAAAGTATGAGCACAGCTGCAACTGTAGAGAAAAGTCAAAGCAGACAGAGAGAGAAAGAGATGAAAACGGAAGATGAACTGATATGGGCGTTGAAGGATCAGATCTGGAAGAGGAGCAGGAAGAGGAAGAGGAAGAGGAAGAAGAATACCTGAAACAAGAAGGGAGCAAGCTGTGCGGAGAAGCGGCGAAGGAGAGCGGAAGAAGAGTGCAATGGTTTATGGATTTCTGAAGATTGGAACTTGGAAGAGTGACAGGTGCCTCCTTTACTACAGTTCCACACTAACAATCAAATCCTTACAATTATTACTCTTAATTTTAATTCTTTCTTTGAAAGTTTTAGAGTAATTTATGTGAAAAATCTTCGACAATAAATTCAGTAAAAGAATAAATTTTAAATTCTTTTTATTAACAAAATAAATATTTAAATATCAATTTTTTAACGAAACAAATTCTACCAGGTTCCTATTCCCAAGAACTCGGTCTCGGGAACAGATGACTATTCCCGAAGAGAATTTCTAAAATATTAATATTTATTTCAAAATATATATATAAAATGATGTTGAATTTTTTTGAAATTTTTACCATCCATCATATTATAGTAATAAATTCTTAAAAATTTCATAATTTTCTAAGACTTTCACGATACATAATAATTTTTTTTATTTTTTTACAAAATAATTTATTAAAATTACGTGCGCTATTAAAATATTATGAAACTTTTCATAATATTTTTTTATGATATGGTGGACATGTGGTAAAAATTATAAAAAAATCCAAGATTTTTTGATATATTTCTAAGATAGCCACTAATATTTTAGAGATTCTTTAGAACAGGAGCCCATTCTCGAGCACTTTATTTGGAACGTTTGAAAATAAGAGCTTATTTGGAGAATGGGAGCCCATTCCTGATGAGAATTTCTAAAATATTAGTATTTATCTTAGAAAATATATCAAATGATATCAAATTTTTCTGAAATTTTTACCATATGTCCACCATATCATGAGAATAAATTTTAGAAGATTTTGCAATTTTTTAACACTTTCATGATTTATCATAATTTTTTACGTCTTTTTTACAAAATAGTTCATTAAAATTACATATGTTATCCAATACTTTCACAATAGACTCTACTTATACTCTCAAGTTGAGTTGCAAAACGAGTAGCAAAACGAAGTGTAACACTCGGCATTTTTGGTGGGAAATTATCCCTTGAATTATTGGTCGGGATTATTTCGCTATTAATATAGTGGATATTTTATTGGAATTGTGAGATGTTTAGTAGAAAACTAAACTAAGGAGTAACCAAAACAAATTATTTAGTTAGAAATCAATGGAGAGGCAGTTTAGGTAGCAATTAAGGTAGGTGGGAGGAAGTCAATGGATGGATGCCAAGTGTCCAAACTTGTTGAGGAAGCCATACAACCTCTCTTCCTCTCTTCCCTTCCCTCCTACGAGAAACACCTCTCTGTTTCTCTTCATTCTCTTCTCTGTTTTCTCTCTTCCAAACGAAGTGCAACCATTTCCAAAAATCTGTCTTCTCCTGTTTTCTTCCATTTCTCCGTTAAAGGTTTGAGACTCACCGAGACGAACAAAGCTTGCAACTCACAGACAACAGGTAAGTTCATACCCGTAGGTTAGCCCTTAAGGCCCTACATCACGGAGGTACTAGGTTTTCATTTATGTCGGGTTGTTTTGGGTAGATAAGTTATCTGTATTTCTCTTCACGACCTGTGGTGTTATTTCTGTTGTCTGTTGTATTAAGTTTAAGCACTGTAAAAAGTTCATGCATACACGTTTTTCCCCGAAAGCCATGAAAATATTTTCTGTACACGTTTTGAAGTTAAGAATAATAAAACTTGTAATGTAATGTTCGGTTAAGCGCGGGACGGGGACTGGTGTTCTGCTCTGAAACTAGTGTCTGATAGTGCACTTCTGTTACGCCTGCTTCCCTATAAGCCCCACTTCCTGACAGATAAAGAATAATGCTCTGTATTGTCACTGTATTCCGCAATGTTCATGCACAGCATATGCATCACTGCATTTTTATATGTTCTTACTAAGCTCTAGGCTCATAGTTGAACTCCCTGTTGTAGGTACGGATCCCGTGGATGAGGACTTTGTGCCTCAGGCCAAAGCATAGGTGCTGTTGGCGGAACGAGCTTACGGGGGTTGGTTGTGACAGCCAGACATATTTTGATTCTGTGAGGGTATTTTAAAAGTGTATGTCTGGTTCTGTACTGCTTTTTGAAAGTTTAAACTGATGTATAGACTCTGTGTAAATGTTTTTAAAACCCTCTGTATTTAACAGTTATAAATATATTTTGAAGTATTCTGGAATTGCTTGGAGTTCTTCTTTTAGGTTCTGCATGATTGTCTTGAGTTTTGATGCTTTTGTGTCAAAAGATGTAAGTTGTCCATTTTGCCTGTAAAACTGTCATCCACTTCTGTCATCCACTTCTTTCATCCACTCTATGTCATTCTGTAACACCCGACAACTTCAACCAGGTGACTTTCCAACTGTATTAACGGTCATGAATATTCAATCTTCACGGTTTAGAATTTTATGCCAAACTCAATTAATTACATGTGGATTTAAACTAGGTTGAGTGGCAAAGTTGTAATAATGGAGGATTGAGACCAGTATTTAAAGAAAAAGGAAAGGATTCAAACCTCATTTAAACCACTGTAGCTGTCATCTCTTACTCTCGGCGATTTCCCCTCCCGAGCTCTCGCTCTCTGTCAGCTGGAAATCCCTCTTTCGACGATCGGTTTCCTTGCTGCTTCTCGGCTACTTTGTGCTCGAGGTACGAGTTTGGCAATGTAGCTATCTTTTAGTCGTTAAGCTTTGTTTTTAGTTATGTTTTTAGTTAAACCTTATGATGTAGGTGACGAGTTTTCAGGTGAGGATCTCAAAGTTAATGAGGATGTCTAAGCTCGGTTGCTGGAAGGTGTTCAGGGAGCAAATCTGTGGCTGGATGGCAAATGAGACCCCTGGTTAATGTCTTTATGATTTTAGTTATGATAATGAATATGATAGTTTAAGTAGGATGAGTCTATTTTATAACATTGAATCTTCTTTTAAAGATGTCTGTTGACCACTGAATCTGGAAATAATTTTAAGGAGCATTGGTTGGTCTGGTTGCTTAAGTCTTCCGCTATATGAATTCTGGGTGAGTTACTGATTTTCATTAGTATGAATGTTATGCCATTGAAGTTCGAAGTCAGTGAAGGTTATGCCTATCGGATGATGAGAGTGCTATTTTGTCATCTAGTGATCGGTAGATGTAGTGCGTTTAAACTATCGGATGATGAGAGTGCTATTTTGTCATCTAGTGATCGGTAGATGTAGTGCGTTTAAGCTATCGGATGATGAGAGTGCTATTTTGTCGTCTAATGATCGGCAGATGAGGTGTATTTAAGTTACCGGATGATGTAAGTGTTATTTCATCGCCCAGTGACCGGTAGATGTAGAGTGTTTAAGCCATCGGAAGATGTAAGTTTAATTATGTCGTCTAGCTACCGGATGATGTGAGGGTTATCTTGTCGTTTAGTGACCGGTATGAGTAGTGTATTTGAGTCACCGGACGATGAAGATATATTATTTTGTCGTCTAGTGACCGGTATGTGTAGTGTATTGCTGATGCTGAACGAGGTTAATGAACCACGAGTGATGCACGTGCCCACCGGATGATATCTCCTATCTAGTGAAGTTTTAAAGGGTCACGTGTTAAGCTCGTGCTCATCGGAAGATGTCCTCTATTAGACGGTGATAAATGAGTCACGCGAGTTTCACGTGACGAATCGGATGATGAAATCTTTCTCTACCGGAAGATGTGAACTTCATGCTTGTCGTTTAGCTACCGGCAGGAGTAAGTAATTAAGTATAGAAATCTGTTGGGGTATGATCGGCAGATGCAAGTTTATTTCTCCATCGGTAGGTGCAGCTTAAGAGCTAAAGTCTTTTATTGGATGGAGCATTTTACCCTGCCCGCCGGCAGATGTATAATGTACTCCTCTGCCTAGCGATGCCTAATGAACCGCGTGTGATGTCTTGAGCTAAGTTATGTTTCAAAAAAAATATATATATATTACCAAAAATGAATAAAGTGTGAGTAATAAGAATTAAATGATCAAGAAAGATACGGATTATGTGACGATCCCTCTGGGGTCGTTACACATCCACTACTGTCATCCACTCCTGTCGTCCACTCTGTCATCCACTCTGTCATCCACTCCTGTCATCCACTTCTGTCATCCACTCTATGTCATCCACTGCTGTCATCCACTTCTGTCATCCACTCTATGTCATCCACTCCTGTTATCCACTCCTGTCATCCACTCTATGTCATCCACTCCTGTCATCCACTCTATGTCATCCACTACTGTCATCCACTCCTGTCGTCCACTTCGTCGTCCACTCTGTCATCCACTCCTGTCATCCACTCCTGTCATCCACTTCTGTCATTCACTCTATGTCATCCACTGCTGTCATCCACTCCTGTCATCCACTCTATGTCATCCACTCTATGTCATCCACTTCTATCATCCACTCTATGTCATCCACTCTATGTCATCCACTTCTATAGGATAGAGACGTTTGCGAGTATATATGATGTGTAACGCTCCGAGTTTTCTGAACTCGGTTTGTTACTCATAAACCCTTACATAACTAAGAAAATTTCGGATCAAATTTAAAACTTGCAGCAGAAAATCTGTAACACCCGACTTTAATTAAAAATTTAAAATAACAGATAAATCTATTAAGTATAATCGATGAATGAAATTTTAGTATAATGTAGGTTAGGTTGAAGAATGAGTAAGTAAGGGCATAAGGGTAATTGGCAAATTTGAAAGTGGATAAGGTATTTAAGGCAAAAAGTTTAGAGTAGCCGCCACCACTACTCATTTTCTTTCCCTTTCGGTCTTCAGCTCGAACGGCAGAAATCTCTAGGCGATTCTCCTGCCAATTCTCCTTCAACCTAGGTAAGCCCTCCTTGTTTTCTTGCGATTTTAGTAGTTAGATAGCTGAGGGAGTACAATGTGAGGAGTTTCGAGGAATGTTGTGATTTAGAGTAGGTTCGGGCTGAGCGACTATTGAGAATACCCGAGTTGTGGGGTTTCAAATTTGGTTCCTCAAACTCCTGTATTGATTCTGTGAAGTTTAGTGAAAGTTTGATATATGTACTATTATGATTTTAGGTGAGCGAGCTTCTGAAGTAGCATTTAGCCGAGCGATTTCCAGGGAGCCAGGTAAGTAGAGTTTGTTTGTGCCTTCGGGCCTACATCACAAACAGTAGGATTTATGTATGTTTGTATGTTTATTTCCAGTTGTCATGCATCATGTTTTGAAAGATTACGAAAATGAATTTACATGAAACGCATGGTAAATGTGAGCAGGATAATCAGAACAACTGTTAAGGGGGATTAATCCGCCCCTTAATTGAGAACAGAGGATTGAGGTTTTGGGAAAAGTGATCCACTTCCCAATCCTACAGGGGGATCAGACCAGTTAACTGTTAAGGGAATTAATCCGCCCCTTAATTGAGATCAGAGGATGTATGCTTTGGGGAATGACTGATCCACTTTCTCATCGTACAGAGGGATCCACAGAGAACAAATTTGAATACAACTGAGATGAGAAAGTAGAGAATGCATGTTTAGGGAAATTTTTGTTTCATTAATTCATTTCATTCATTGCTCTACTTGCTTAGCATTAGGCTAATAGATGAGTTTGTGATGTAGATGAAGAAGTTACTGAAGGTGTGTTTACTGACCGATAAGAGGACCAGGCTGGTTGGAGGAGCATTTTCAGGCATCGGTTTGGCCATCTGTTGAGGCGGTTTAATCCATGGCTGCAGGTGTTGAGTTGGGAGTAACTAGTTAAGTATAGATGTTTCTTTTTCTGAAAATTTTATGATAGTAGTATTTTCAAAACTTTGAATACATTCTGAGAATCTTTGATATTAGTGTTCTGTTGGGTTTTGAAAATACTGTTTTCTACTGGATTTGAGTGATGCAATGATTTGATCTGTCTCTGATTGGTCTTAGTAAAATGCTTAAATCCTTTGATAGTCAGAGCTTTCTTGGAATACAGCAGAATTACTGTTCTGAAGTCTATCGGCAGATGTTGGTTGAAGGAGTCATCCGGCTGACGTCATCGGTAGATGAAAGTGGTAAGTTCTGTCGTCTAGCGATCGGCAGATGTTGGATGAAGGAGTCATCCGGCTGACGTCATCGGTAGATGAAAGTGGTAAGTTTTGTCGTCTAGCGATCGGCAGATGTTGGATGAAGGAGTCATCCGGCTGACGTCATCGGTAGATATAAGTTGCGAGTTGTCGTCTAGCGATCGGCAGATGCTGGAGGAAGGAATCCCCCGGCTGACGTCATCGGTAGATGTAAGTAGCAAGTTTTGTCGCCTAGCTATCGGTAGATGCAGTCTACCGAGAGTTGTCCTGTTTGTATATCTTCCGGCTGACGTCATCGGAAGATGTAGGTAGTGTTTGTCGTTTTGTGACCGGTTGATATAACCGAAGTTTTGTCGTTTGTCATCGGTAGAGGCCTCCTATTTTCTATTTCTGCTCCTTGTGTTGACTTTGTCGTCGGCAGATGTGTTTGACTTCTGCAATTTCATGGGTATTCCACATTTTTAAAGCTTTATATTTTTGGCCCATTATTCTTAACACTCCCAACAATTATTTTGAAATGTTTTCACAGATTATTTAACTTCATTGATGTTCGATTGATTTCCGCTGCAAGTTTTAAAATACATCGAGTTTTAGAAAATGTCAAATTTTGACTGTCGAGTGAAATATTTTTAAATTTAGTATCAAGTCGTCATGGTTCGGTTCAGTGTGTTGAGTAGCAAACCAGGTTTAGATAACTCGGGGCGTTACAAAATCTTTGAACAAAGCAAGGTCAAGCAAAATTATAAAATAGTGTTTGATTAATCAATCAGAATATTAAAGAAATGATTCAGCCGGAAGGGATGAAGGCTTAGACATGAAATGTTTAAAGTTTAAAAAATCAAACACAACATCCGCTGAACAAAGTCAACAAAAGGGGGCGGAAATCAACCGAAGGCTTCCACCGGTGACGTCAGCCGGATGAATCGCTCATCCAGCCTCTGCCAACCACAACATGACAAATCATTTGCTCACGCCTTCCGGTTAGACATACTACATACACCGGTCATAAAAGGACAAGATTTCTACTACATCATCCGGTTGGTTTAATACACGACATCCACCGGTCACTAAACGACAAAACTTCTACTTGTATCTTCCGATAGACCAAAAACACACATTTCCTACACACACCATCCGATGACATCAGTCGGATGATTCAATCCGCCAACATCAACCGGTGGACAAAACACAACATCCACCGGTGAATTTCATTCACCGATGATTGAACTTACAAATTTTACCCAAAACATTCAAAACCATCTAACCCTAAGTAACTTCAGAAATCCAACAAATAACCATTTGAAACCAACATATAAACATATATTCTTATCCAGTAACAATCCCAAAACTTGCAATTTATAACAAAACCAAATCAAATTTTTCACAGCAGAAGGAACTCAAATATTCTAATCCCTCAACCATTACTACTACCAAATTCTTTGCACTCTCAACAGGACATTAGGAAATTAGGCTCCACATACAGACAAATGTTAAACCGCCTCATCAAATACCAAACCGTGGCATGAACATGCTTCAGCAACTTCACCTATTCCTCAGCAATTTCAGAAAATTCTTAAGTAGTTACCTCAGCACCTACATCACAAAACTCATCTATTAGCCTAATGCTAAGCAAGTAAAGCAATAATGAAATGAAATACTGAAACATAAATCCTAATCATGCAGTTTCTACTTTCACATCTCAGTTGCAATTTCGTTCATTCACTGATATGATCCCTCGGTTCCATTGGAAAGTGGATCAATTTTCCCAAAGTCATACATCATCTTCTCGATTAAGGGGCGGATTAGTTCCCTTAACAACTGATCTGATCCCTCCATTCCATTGGGAGTGGGATCGGTTCTCCCAAAGTAATAAATCATCTACTCGATTAAGGGGCGGATTAGTTCCCTTAATAGCTAATCTGTTTCATCCTGTTCATACTTTGCCATAACATTACATATGAAAATCATTTTCGTATTTCTTCGAAAACATGATGCATGACATACAGAAAACACACAAACATGCATAAACCTACTGTTTTGTGATGTAGGCCCAAAGACACACACAATACTTCACTTACCTAGTTTTTCCCCGATAGATTCCTGGTTAAAAGCTATCTCGAGAGTTGGCTCACCTAAAACATAAGCACAACATTACTTAACTTCATTCTAAACCATTCAGAAATTTTAGGGGAACTAGTTGGAAGCTCGGTTCCTCGAGCATTCTCGATTTATCACCGAAACTTGAACTCAGCTCACACACACAGTATACCTAGAACACTCATTCTACCAGAAGCAAATCGCCAAATGTATAACCTACATTTATCCTAAACCATCAGCAGAAAGGGCTCAAAGAAGAACTTACCTACGCTGATGAAGAATCAGGCAAGAAAATCACTGAGAGAGAGTCTGTTGAGCGAGCCGAATACCAAACAAGGAAATGAAACAGTGGCGGCTAAAACCCTTAGCTAGCCGCTTTTAATACTAACCTTTGTAAAATTATGCATTTGCCCTTAACCAACCAACTTTAACCTAATTGATCAACCAATTAAATTCACTTAGTTCCATACAAATAAACCTCAAAAGTGCAGCTATAAGAATATCATGTTAGACAATTATCGAATGCTACATGATGAGTGCTTGAGTAAATGTCATTAAACGTATACATATCTAAGATATGAAATGTATAGTTCGAAAAGTTAAATCTGTGGAGATATAGGAAATTGTCATCTCCTGTTAAAGGTTTACGGTTGTAGCGTGGTTGAGAGTTAGTATGGAAACCAAAAGTTAGGAAGTTAGGAGGGTGGAGTAATTAAGTTGAGAAATAACTAAGCTCAAATTTTGAGGACAAAATTTTTGTAAGGAGGATAGATTGTAACACCCGAAAATTTTCTACAACGTACGTAGGCCTTGGATTAGGCGGTTAAGGGAGTTTAATGTTTTATTTTGGGTTATGTTAGGTGTATAATTTTAAGAGTAAAATTGGAAGAGAAAGTTAAGAGGAAATCTTAGATTTAAGTGGTTAGAAATTGAGGTTGAGTTGGTAAGTAAAAGTGAACACAATGGGAAGGATTTAGAAGTTTCCAACGTAGGAAGGAAGGAAGGAAGGAAGGAAGGAAAAGTAAGAGGTTGAAAAGTCAAAAAAGTGATAGGTTGAAAATTCAAAGTTAGTGATGAACCAATAGGAAACAAATAAAAAGCTAGTAATTGAATGAAGATGTGGTCAGTGAGAGACAATTCACGTTGGAATTTAGGAGCGAAAGAAGATGTGGCTATTTATAAAAATGAAAACTTAGAAGGAGAAAAGTTAAAAGTGAAAAAGTAAAAATGGTTAAAGAGAAAAATTCCCTTTCTTCTTCCTCATTCTTCCCACGATTTCTTCCTCCATAGCCGATTCTTCTCCCTCTCATTCCTTCAAGATTTCTCAAGTTTAAGGTATGAAATTAAATGGGTTTTTAGTTTTATACGTTTAGGTGATGGTTTTTGGTGTTTTTAGAGGATTTTGGTGGAGATTGATTAGGGTTTGGAAACCCTAGGAGTTGAAGTCCGGGATTTCTTGGCTAGTTTTCTTTCAAGATTTAGTGTTTTAAAGATTAAATGGATTAGTTTAGGTGGTTTATGGAGTTAGAATGGTGATTTGGTGGAAGATTGTGAAATACCGGTTTTTAGAGCAAAGGGTGCCGGTTCTGTTTTTGTATTTCCGACTTGGCCAATGTGTTTGGTTGGTTAATTTAAGTGTTTCAATGGATAGTAGACGTGTATATGTTTACAGATTGGGGTAGCACGTCAAAATCCGTTGAAAAACGAGAAAGTTATGGCCGTTTGAAGTTGGATGCTAGAAATTGTGCATGAAATCGGGTTTTAGGACTTTGAGAGTGAATTTGTTTTAAGTGTTGTTTAGCTTAGTTAGAAAACCTTTAGAGTTTATTAGTGGCTTATTAAGTTGAATTTTCTGTATTTTAGGTCCTCGATCTAGCGAAGTGATTTGAAGAAGTAAGCAATTGAAAGCCGAGCAGTCAGGTAAGTAGTGGTTGTTATCCTTTCACCTTCGGGCCTACACCATAGAATGTGAGGATTTAATGATTATTTGTTTTGCTTCGTGTTGTGTTGAGTTGTTGTGTTGTGTTGCATATCTTTGAAGCATGCATCATGGTTTATAGCACGCTAGTTACGAATAGTGGCATTGTTTGGTATTGTGAGGGTGAACGGTAGTTGGATAAAGAATAAGGCATCCTTTAGATGCGGGCAAATTTTAAGGCATCCTATGGGTGTAGACAAATTTTAAGGCATCCTATGGGTGTAGGCACATAAGGCATCTAACGATGCAGGCAAATCTTAAGGCATCCTATGGATGCGGGCAAACTTTAAGGCATCGTGATGATGCAGGCACCTTTTAAGGCATCGCGATCGATGCAGGCAAATTTTATTAGCCCAACTGAACGTTAGAAACTGCATGTGATAGGATTGATTGCATTGTGTGTTATTGCATTCATTATTCCCTATTTGCTAAGCATTAGGCTTACGTTTTGTGTTATGTGGTGTAGGTGACGAGGTATATACAAGTGAGGTTGAGTGCGAGGATCACGACTAGGAGCAGTCAGAGATCCACGGGGCACGCCGGTGCAGGTAATTGTCGGGGCGCTTCGACCTGGTTCTCGGGATGTGTGGTTTGTGTTTGGGGTTTGATATTTTGTGGTTGTTTAACAAATTTGATATCTATGGTTTTGGCACAATTGTGGACTTGGGTTAGATGTTTTATATATATATTTACAGGTTTTAGAGTTTTGCAAATTTTAGGCGTTATGTCACTCGTTTTGGTTTTAAAATAAACAACGTCGAGTTATTTTCTCTATTGTTTTTATTAATCGTTTTAAATCGGTTTTCCAAGATTTTTACGGGGCACGAAGTCGGGAGTATTGGAAATGTGTGGTTAAATTTTCAGGAAATTTGGAGGTGTTTGGCTCAAAAAAAATGAAGAAAATTGAGGAAAAGATGAAAAGTGGGCGTTTTTGGCCGAAGAGACCCGAGGAGGCCTGATCGATCGGGCGCTGGGCGCCGATCGATCGGCCACAGGGCACGCAGGCGCGCGCGCGGCGCCTAACGCACGGCGCACAGCACCAATTTTTTTAAAAATATTTTTTAATTTCCTATTTCTACTATGTTTTAACTTGATATTTTTCGACATATTTTAAACGTATTTTGACACGTTTTCCCACAAAAATCGAAGGTTCGAGAAACCTAAAACCCGAGTCAAAAAATTTACGAAAATAATTTTAAACGTCATTTTAAACGCGGAATAGTTTAGCAAGGTAACGCACCGAGCCGGGGCGGGTTCGGGGGCGTTACACTAAACTAATCCCGGTAGGTTATCGTTGTTTTTGTTGTTGCTGTTTTTCGCCATCCAACTATTGAACCTCTCACCCATCTCTCTATAGGACTCAGCGAGATAATTTTGTGTCTCAATCACCTCTCTTTAGGACGCGATCACCCCACTCTATCCTATGGCGAGCTCATCAACTCTGTCTATGAGAAGCTGGATGTCCTGCTGCTGGCTCTGTTGTAGCTCAAGCACCTGCTGTTGGTGCGTCTGCTGCATCTGATACATCTGCTGTAAATACTGCATTTTGTCCCATCCACTAGTCTCCTTCTAGGGGACAATTGGCAGTGATGCAGTCTCCTCCATCGACACTGCTCGAGAGATGGATGCCCTCTGATCTCTCTTTAGAACCCAAGCGCAATCGACTTCCACGAGGCTCATTCGTATCAAATGAGTCATGTTAAATACGTCAGTGGATCTGTAAGCTATTCTCTGCTCGCCAACTGGTAGCTAAATACCAGCTCGCTTGATTATCTTCAGAATCAGTGCCCCGTACGGGAGATTCGTCCTGGATGTCCACCTGAGATCATGTATGTGACTTAAAATCAAGAAGCCAGGGTCAAAAGGTTTTTCGTTGCACAACTTCTCACAGGTCCATGCAGCTCACGAGATTTCGATATCCATCTCGCGACAGAAGGGTGTAGGTTAGCATGTTGCAAAGAATGGGCAGTCTTCACCAACACCCCAATGTTGGAATTACTATGAATTCTCCGTAGGAACTATACTCCCTCGGGCAATGTGAAAAATGGGCAGTCTTTAGAAGAATGATAATATTGATTCACCCCTTCCGTAGTAAACCTCAACACTTCATTCACTGTCTCTAGACGTATCATAAACTCCGTACTAAGGATGTACGTCCACAAACCAGTCAAAACTCCATTTCCCACGGTTGCTGTCAAGTTCGCATAGAACAAGCGAACAATGCTCTCGCAGCTATCATCACTCAATGCATAGACCCTACGTAGGCCGTGTAGGATCGAGATTGTCTAAGAGGGGGGTGAATTAGACCTTTTTAAATTTTCTTAATTGCTAACTACAAGCAGTCAACCAGTAAAAAAAATTAGAGAGATAGAGAGAAAAATCAACACACAGATTTTTACGTGGTTCGACCAAAGCTTGCCTACATCCACGCTTCAAGGTTCACCCCTTGAAGATCCTTAACCTTCTCCTCAGTGAGAAAACACAGATCGGAATTCCGGGCTCCGATCAACTGCCTTTACAATTCTGGATTATTCTTCACGGGCGATAATCCATTGCCTTATACAGATTTGAGTTTGTAATAATCAAAACGATCTAAACTCTCTCAAAGGTTAAATCTCAAGTTTAGGTTCGAGAGGAGTAGATGAAATACAGAGTATGAATATTTCGCAGATTAGGGCTCAAGAATAAAATTCGCAAAAGTTGTTCCTTCGTGCTCTAACCTTGGCTTAAATACTCTATGAGTTAATCGGCTCTTGCCTTCAATGCTCCTTATCCAATAATGGAAGCTTTGTTACCGTTGGAGCAGCTTTCGTACAATTTCAGGTAGCCGTTGCCGTCTATAGTTGCAAATCGCAGTCGCCTTTAATGTTCTGTAGTTAAGGCTTGAAAACGACGTCACTGTAGCTTCGCGGTATATTTAAATTCTGGCGGAAGACAATGTTGTTTTAGTTTTGAACCGCCAGCGGATGATGAGTCTTTAAAACGCTGAACCGGTATCGGATGATGAAGCTTTAATATATTGAACCGGCATCGGATGAGAAAAACTTTAGACGTCTTCCGGCTTTGTCGTTTAGTGAGCGTAGGATGTCTTCGTGAAGTCTTCTTTGAATCTCATCCGGCTTTGTCGTCTAGCCAGCGGTGGAGTTCTTCTTCGAAGTCATCCACCTTGTCGTTTAGTGACCGGTGGAGTTCTTCTTCGAAGTCATCCGCTGTAGCACCTGGTTCTATCGAACCAGCCTTTTATTATTAAAGTAATACACTTGACTAGGTAATGAATTAAATAAGGTTATTGAACAACTTGTTAAGGGTATTAGAGTAATTTACAATGTTCAAAAGTTGGGTAACGTATTTAAGAATAAGGGTTGGGTTTATTGCACTGTAGCCGCCACCCCCCCCCTCTCATACTCTTCTCTTCGGAAACTTTCAGCTCAAGCAGCCGAGCTCTCTAGGCGATTCTCCTCGCTCGGTTCTCCTTCGACTTAAGTAAGTTTCTTTTCCTTATTTCTCTTGTGGTATAGTGGTGAAATGCCTGGAGGATTGCAATGTGAGGATTTTGAGGATGCTGAGATTGAGTGTGGATTCGGGTTTTAGCGATAAGAAGGAATGCTCGGGTAGTAGAGTTTCTAACTAGATTTCTCGAACCACTGTTTGATATTTTGAAAGGTTTAGTGAAGCCTTGATTTATATTCTGTATGAACTTAGGTGAACAGACCTCCGAAGTAGCTAGCAACCAGACAGATTTCCAGGAGCCAGGTAAGTAAAGTATTGCTTGTGCCTTCGGGCCTACATCACAAAACAGTAGGTTTATGTATGCTTGAATGTTTCTATTGTCCATGCATCATGTTTTGTTAAAAGTTACGAAAATGAATTTCATGTAAAGAATGGTAAGGTATGAACTGTATGCGACAGACAAGCTATTAAGGGAACTAATCCACCCCTTAACTTATGAAGGGATTTAGACATTGAGAGAAGTGATCCCACTCCCAAGGGAACCATGGGATCAGATCAAGTGTTAAGGGAATTCATCTGCCCCTTAATTAAGTAGGAGGATGTAGACATTGGGAGAATTGATCCCACTCCCAAGGGAACCATGGGATCAGATCATGTTATGAACGAATGCGTATGCCACTGAGATGAGAAAAAATAGAAACTGCATATTTAGGAGTTTAAGTTCAGCATTTTACTTCATTCATATACTGCTTTACTTACTTAGCATTAGGCTAATAGATGAGTTTTGTGATGTAGGTGAAGAAGTGTTAGCAGGTGTGTCTCCTGATCGTGTTGAGGAATAGTGGACGTTGGAGGAGTGCATTCAGGCTTCGGCATGGTAACTGATGGGGCGGTTTAGCATGTTGTCTACAGATGTGGAGGTTTAGTGGATAATGATTTAATCGAGTATATGAAGTTTTTAGTAAATGAGATTACAGCTATTTGACTTTGTTTTCGAGAATTTCTGATTTTCATGTTTTTACTGATTTTGATCAATACAATGACTTGGAGTGTTATGAAAGGATTTTTGGTAAAATGTTTTAAGTCTGTTAGATAGTCGAAGCTTTCTCGGGTTATAGACAGGTTGTTCAGTCCATTGGTAGGAATTGAATAATTTTTGTATCAGTGGATATGTGTAGAGGTTTATTGCGTTCTGTGGAAGGAAATCGTGTTGATGTCTATCGGAAGAAGGAAGTCTATCGGTAGATGTGGTGTGTCAGTCTGTCGGAAGATGAAAGTCTATCGGCAGATGCCTTAAGGAGTCACGTGAGAAGCACGTGTCGGCAAATGTAGTCTGTTCGATCGGAAGGTGTAGAGTATTAAGTCGTCGAGTAGTGATCGGCAGGTGTAGTCTGAGAGAGTTAAGGGGTTTTCTCGTTTAGCGAATCGGAAGATGTAGAGTAATCTGTTTGTCGTAGTGAATCGGAAGATGTAGTGTATGTTTTAATTCTATCGGAAGGAGTCATATTGTTGTTATCGGAAGATGTCGTGTGTTTATCTATTGAGAGATGAAATTGCGCTGACTTCATCGGCAGATGAAGTTATGTTGACTTCATCGGCAAATGAAGTGGTGTATGAAGTTCTCACGACTTCATCGGCAGATGAAGTTTTGGGTGAAGTCGTGTAGACGTCATCGGCAGAAGCCTTTGGTTTTCTACTTCTGCTTCTTCTGTTGACTTTGTCGTCGGCAGATGAATTCGACTTTTGTAATTCCTTGAGTAGTCCATCACTTAAAACCTTAATTCTTTTGACCGGACACTTGAAATATTTCCATTAATCTTTCCAACAATATTTTCACCGCTAGTTTAACCCCATTGTAGTTTTAAATAATTTTTCCGCTGCAAAGTTTTCAAATGTTTTGAACGTTTAGTAAACGTCAAATTTTGTATGTCGAATGAAGTTTTAAATTTATTTGAAATTTCTTAGTCATGGTCAAGTAATGAGTAGCGAACCGGGTTCAGATAACTCGGGGCGTTACAGTATGGTATCAGAGACATTCAGTTAAACCGTTCAAAAGATTACTCATCAGTGCCAACCGTCGCATGAAAGTACTCCAACAACTGTAAGTGTTTATGTTAGCTTCAGTTATAAGATGTTTATGAGTATAGATAACTTTGTGCAGAGCCTTAGACAAATGGCTAGACGACCAGGGAGACCAAGAGTACCTAGGGAGATGCCAAACTTGAGGAATGAAGAAGATTCAAGTGTAATTAGACAGCTGACGGAGTTGATGCGTCAGCAGACAGATATTGTGCGACAGCAATCTGACCAGTTAGGTGTGTTATTGAGTCGGGAAACACAAGGAAGTGCCAATTCAGGTCACGTCAATGAGCATTCAGGGGATAGATTTCGTAGGCTGCAACCGCCCACATTTGATGGAAAGTCATCTAACCCGATTGTTGCTGAGGAATGGCTTCGAAAGATAGAGAGCATGTTCAGGTGTGCCAATGTTGGAGAAGGGGAGAAAGTCATTTTGGCAACGTTTCATCTAGCCGGTGATGCGCAGCTTTGGTGGGAATCGCTGGAGATCACCACCGATATTGCAACCATGTCTTGGTCACAATTCAAGGAAGTCTTTTACGAGAAATACTTTAGCACCACTGTCCAGAACGCTAAGAAGGCTGAGTTTTTGAGCTTGAAGCAGACTGGGTCTGTGGCAGAGTACAACAGACAATTTGAGTCTCTGTCAAGGTTTGCTGGATACCTCGTTCATAGGAATGAGGACAAAGTGTTTCAATACCTGCAAGGTCTAAAGCCAGAAATTTACAGAGGAGTAAAGTATTCAGGCATCAAAGGCTTGTCATTCAGTGAAGTAGTGTCTACTGCATTGGAGGCAGAAGAAGCTGAAATGAAGTGTGCTGGACCAAAGGAAGCCCCGCGAAAGTTCTTTCAGCCCCACCAACAGAGGGGAATAAAGAGACCCGCTGAAGGTCAGAGTGATCAAGGTTCTGGAAAGAAGGTACCGGACACCAAGAAGTTTCCTCAGTGCATGAAATGTATGAAGAGCCACCCGGGCGAGTGTAAGTTTGGGACTGGTAAGTGTTATAACTGTGAGGGGTTTGGGCATTCGTTTAAGGATTGCCCGAAGCCCAGGGTCCTTCGATGTTTCAACTGTAATAAGACTGGCCACGTCATCAGAGACTGCCCAACGTTGAAGAGTGGCCCTGCTAAGATAAAACCAAGAATATTTTCCATGATGAAGTCGGGCGAAGAGGACCAGCCCGCTGTTGTGTCAGGTACTATATTGGTTAATTCTATGCTTGCTTTTACCTTGCTAGATTCAGGAGCAACCCATTCTTTTGTTGCGTCTACTTTTGCTGATAAGTTAGAAGTACAATCCACACCTTCTAGGCATGTAATCAATGTTGCTTACCCTCTGGTGAACATTTACATTCCAACCAAGTGTTGCATGATTGCATGGTATTAGTAGGGGACAAAAATCTATCTGCTGATTTAATTGTTATGGATATAGTGGGATTTGATGTAATCTTAGGAATGGATTGGTTATTTAAACACCACGCCATAATTGATTGTAGGACTGGGATAGTTAGTTTCCAACCCCCTGGTAGTTTGAAGCATACCTTTCAAGCTCTGAAGAAGAACAAGGAAATGACCGTGATGTCTTCTATAAATTGTAGACCCTCCCCATGCAGTGGGTATTTGTGCTTTTTGGCCAGTGTTTTAGACACACAACATTTAGAAAGATCGAGTCCCCAAAATGTCTTGGTTGTTCAAGATTTTCCGGAAATATTCTTAGATGACCTTCCTGGCTTGCCGCCAGATAGGGAAATTGAATTTGTTGTAGATGTTTACCCCGGAGCCGAGCCTGTGTCTAAAAATCCATATAGGCTAGCACCAACAGAACTTAAGGAGTTAAAGAAACAGTTGGAGGACTTGTTGGAGAAGGGATTCATACGCCCTAGCTTCTCACCGTGGGGTGCACCTGTCCTCTTTGTCAAGAAGAAAGATGGATCGATGCGTATGTGCATAGACTATAGAGAATTAAACAAGCTAACCATCAAAAACAAGTATCCACTACCAAGAATTGATGACTTATTTGACCAGCTTAGGGGTGTGAGAGTTTTCTCTAAGATTGACTTAAGGTCCGGTTATTACCAATTGAAGGTTAAATCCGAAGACATCCCAAAGACTGCTTTTCGTACAAGGTATAGACACTATGAGTTTTTGGTCATGTCTTTTGGTTTGACAAATGCACCAGCAGCCTTCATGGATCTCATGAATAGGGTGTTTCGTGAGTATTTAGATAAGTTTGTTATTGTATTCATTGATGACATCCTAATCTACTCTAAAACTGAGGACGAGCATGCAAGGCATTTGGGTTTGGTGTTGGAGTTACTAAGACAGCACCAACTTTATGCTAAGTTTTCCAAGTGTGAATTTTGGTTGGACAGAGTTCACTTTCTTGGTCACGTGATCTCTGGTGATGGAATATCTGTCGATCCAGCTAAAGTTCAAGCAGTTAAGGAATGGCCCCTACCGAAGAATGCTACAGATATCAGGAGCTTTCTTGGACTAGCAGGGTACTACAGAAAGTTCATTGAGGGGTTTTCGAAGATTGCCACACCCCTCACTATGTTAACAAGGAAAAATGTAAAGTATATTTGGACTGATAAGTGTGAGTTCAGTTTCCAAACCTTAAAGCAGAAACTGACCAATGCACCTATACTAACCCTTCCTGTTGAAAATGGTAAGTTTAGTATTTATTGCGATGCTTCCAAAATTGGACTTGGCTGTGTTTTGATGCAAGACGGAAAAGTTATAGCTTATGCATCTAGGCAATTAAAAGTGCACGAGAAGAATTATCCTACTCATGACTTAGAATTAGCTGCAGTGGTTTTTGCATTAAAGATTTGGAGGCACTACCTGTATGGACAAACTTGCGAAATATTTTCGGATCATAAGAGTCTGAAGTACATTTTCACACAGAAGGAGCTAAACATGAGGCAACGTAGATGGTTGGAATTTGTAAAAGACTATGACTTTGAGATTAAGTATCATCCCGGCAAAGCGAATGTAGTGGCGGACGCTTTGAGCAGGGTGACTCCATCGGTTTCTACATTGATGCTAGACATACCGATAGCCTTAGAGACTGAATTCCTAAGGTTTAACCTTGAAGCGGTATCTAGCGTGTCAGCCATGCTTTCGGCCATATCTTTGAGGCCTACTATTTTGGGGAGAATAAAGGAAGTTCAAATGAGTGACGCTGAATGCAATAAGTATAAGTTGTACATAGATTCTACTGTCAAGACAGATTTCAACTGCTCGGCTGATGGAATCCTTAAGTTTAGAAATAGATGGTTTGTTCCAGCTAATGTCGAGCTTCGAAAGGAAATTCTATCCGAGGCTCATTCTTCTAGACTCTCTATTCATCC
This sequence comes from Begonia masoniana, assembly GCA_022432975.1. Taxonomy (NCBI): domain Eukaryota; kingdom Viridiplantae; phylum Streptophyta; class Magnoliopsida; order Cucurbitales; family Begoniaceae; genus Begonia; species Begonia masoniana. The sequence goes on from CM039509.1 coordinate 15,041,497, forward strand.
TGGAAGTACTAAGATGTACAGGGATCTCAAGCAGCATTTTTGGTGGCCAAGTATGAAAAGATGTGTGGCGGAGTACGTGGGGTCATGTTTGGTCTGCCAGCAGGTCAAAGCTGAACATCAGAGGCCTGCAGGAACATTGCAACCCCTACCAGTTCCGGAATGGAAGTGGGAACAAGTGACAATGGATTTTGTTACAGGATTGCCTAGAACAGCAAAAGGACACGATGCAATTTGGGTAATAGTTAATCGTTTGACCAAATCCGCCCATTTTCTGCCTATTAAGATAACATATTCGATGGATCAACTAGCAGAGTTGTATGTGCAAGAGATCATTAGATTACATGGAGTTCCAAGCACTATAGTTTCAGACCGAGACTCTAGATTTACATCTAAGTTTTGGAAAAGTTTGCATAAGGCTATGGGAACGCAACTTAATTTTAGCACAGCCTTTCACCCTCAAACAGATGGACAATCCGAGAGAACTATTCAGACCTTAGAGGATATGCTCCGAGCGTGCATATTAGATTTTCAAGGATCTTGGAGTAAGTATTTACCATTGGTAGAGTTCTCTTACAACAACAGTTTTCAGGCGACAATAGGAATGGCACCGTATGAAGCATTATATGGACGAAAATGCAGATCACCTTTGTACTGGGATGAAGTTGGTGAAGCACAGTTACTTGGTCCTGATATTGTGCAGCAAACTGTTGAGAAGGTTGCTCTCATCCGTCAGAGGATCTTAACCGCCCAAAGTCGACAGAAAAGCTATGCTGACAGAAGACGCAGAGAGTTAGAGTTTGAAGTTGGTAGTGAGGTTTTTCTTAAGATATCACCATTCAAAGGAGTTGTGAGGTTCGGAAAGAGGGGCAAACTAAATCCTAGATTTATTGGACCGTTCCCAATTCTGAAGAAGATCGGGAAAACAGCTTATCAGTTACAGCTACCAGCCTCTATGGGAGGAATACATAACGTGTTTCATGTCTCTATGTTAAAGAAGTGTGTGCGGGATCCAGCTCAAGTTGTCGAACAGCAAAGCATTGAAATTCAACCTACACTTACCTATGAAGAAAAGCCAGTAAAGATTTTAGATTTTGCAGTAAAGGTATTACGCAACAAGGAGGTACCATTGGTAAAAGTCTTGTGGCACAATCAGAATACAGAGGAGACAACATGGGAGCGCCAGCAAGACATGTTAGACCAACATCCAGAGTTATTCAGGTACTGAATTTTGAGGACAAAATTCTTTTAAGGAGGGTAGATTGTAGCACCTGGTTCTATCGAACCAGCCTTTTATTATTAAAGTAATACACTTGACTAGGTAATGAATTAAATAAGGTTATTGAACAACTTGTTAAGGGTATTAGAGTAATTTACAATGTTCAAAAGTTGGGTAACGTATTTAAGGATAAGGGTTGGGTTTATTGCACTGTAGCCGCCACCCCCCCCTCTCATACTCTTCTCTTCGGAAACTTTCAGCTCAAGCAGCCGAGCTCTCTAGGCGATTCTCCTCGCTCGGTTCTCCTTCGACTTAGGTAAGTTTCTTTTCCTTATTTCTCTTGTGGTATGGTGGTGAAATGCCTGGAGGATTGCAATGTGAGGATTTTGAGGATGCTGAGATTGAGTGTGGATTCGGGTTTTAGCGATAAGAAGGAATGCTCGGGTAGTAGAGTTTCTAACTAGATTTCTCGAACCACTGTTTGATATTTTGAAAGGTTTAGTGAAGCCTTGATTTATATTCTGTATGAACTTAGGTGAACAGACCTCCGAAGTAGCTAGCAACCAGACAGATTTCCAGGAGCCAGGTAAGTAAAGTATTGCTTGTGCCTTCGGGCCTACATCACAAAACAGTAGGTTTATGTATGCTTGAATGTTTCTATTGTCCATGCATCATGTTTTGTTAAAAGTTACGAAAATGAATTTCATGTAAAGAATGGTAAGGTATGAACTGTATGCGACAGACAAGCTATTAAGGGAACTAATCCACCCCTTAACTTATGAAGAGATTTAGACATTGGGAGAAGTGATCCCACTCCCAAGGGAACCATGGGATCAGATCAAGTGTTAAGGGAATTCATCTGCCCCTTAATTAAGTAGGAGGATGTAGACATTGGGAGAATTGATCCCACTCCCAAGGGAACCATGGGATCAGATCATGTTATGAACGAATGCGTATGCCACTGAGATGAGAAAAAATAGAAACTGCATATTTAGGAGTTTAAGTTCAGCATTTTACTTCATTCATATACTGCTTTACTTACTTAGCATTAGGCTAATAGATGAGTTTTGTGATGTAGGTGAAGAAGTGTTAGCAGGTGTGTCTCCTGATCGTGTTGAGGAATAGTGGACGTTGGAGGAGTGCATTCAGGCTTCGGCATGATAACTGATGGGGCGGTTTAGCATGTTGTCTACAGATGTGGAGGTTTAGTGGATAATGATTTAATCGAGTATATGAAGTTTTTAGTAAATGAGATTACAGCTATTTGACTTTGTTTTCGAGAATTTCTGATTTTCATGTTTTTACTGATTTTGATCAATACAATGACTTGGAGTGTTATGAAAGGATTTTTGGTAAAATGTTTTAAGTCTGTTAGATAGTCGAAGCTTTCTCGGGTTATAGACAGGTTGTTCAGTCCATTGGTAGGAATTGAATAATTTTTGTATCAGTGGATATGTGTAGAGGTTTATTGCGTTCTGTGGAAGGAAATCGTGTTGATGTCTATCGGAAGAAGGAAGTCTATCGGTAGATGTGGTGTGTCAGTCTGTCGGAAGATGAAAGTCTATCGGCAGATGCCTTAAGGAGTCACGTGAGAAGCACGTGTCGGCAAATGTAGTCTGTTCGATCGGAAGGTGTAGAGTATTAAGTCGTCGAGTAGTGATCGGCAGGTGTAGTCTGAGAGAGTTAAGGGGTTTTCTCGTTTAGCGAATCGGAAGATGTAGAGTAATCTGTTTGTCGTAGTGAATCGGAAGATGTAGTGTATGTTTTAATTCTATCGGAAGGAGTCATATTGTTGTTATCGGAAGATGTCGTGTGTTTATCTATTGAGAGATGAAATTGCGCTGACTTCATCGGCAGATGAAGTTATGTTGACTTCATCGGCAGATGAAGTGGTGTATGAAGTTCTCACGACTTCATCGGCAGATGAAGTTGTGGGTGAAGTCGTGTAGACGTCATCGACAGAAGCCTTTGGTTTTCTACTTCTGCTTCTTCTGTTGACTTTGTCGTCGGCAGATGAATTCGACTTTTGTAATTCCTTGAGTAGTCCATCACTTAAAACCTTAATTCTTTTGACCGGACACTTGAAATATTTCCATTAATCTTTCCAACAATATTTTCACCGCTAGTTTAACCCCATTGTAGTTTTAAATAATTTTTCCGCTGCAAAGTTTTGTATGTCGAATGAAGTTTTAAATTTATTTGAAATTTCTTAGTCATGGTCAAGTAATGAGTAGCGAACCGGGTTCAGATAACTCGGGGCGTTACATCCGCCTTGTCGTTTAGTGACCGGTGGACTTAGGCATTTCACTCATCCGCCTTTGTCGTCTTCCCATTGGATGATGCAGCGTTAAACACCATCGGATGATGCAGCGTTAAACACCATCGGATGATGTAGTACTTTGTTTATCAATTTATATTTTACAGCCCTGTTTTCATATTAAGAACCTGTACACTTAACATATTCATTAGATAACTAAAATACCATTTTTCAAGGATATTTCTAACAGATAAATCTCATATTCATAAATCATTAGTTTCAAACGTAATAAACATAATCAAATTACTTTAACATATAAACACATCATCAAAAACATATTTAGACTTAAACACCATTTAAGTCAACAGGCCGATGCTGTCAAATATCTCTTTGATCTTCAACGACTCCCAACTTCTAAAGTCGACGATCATGCAATAATTAATTGAGCGTTTCCGCAAATTTTGCTCAAACTTCCTCTAGCAATCTTCATTCCAAAATTCCATGGCAAGATACTGTTAAGTTCACGTAGAACAAATTTTAATATGTTATGCAAATATAACATTATAAATAAAATTTGACAAAATTAAAAAATTATCTTCATATATGAAGATATTTTATTACAATATTTTATAAATAAATATGAAATAAAAAATTATATTTCATAAAAATTAAAAATATGTTATGAAACTATTTTATTACAATATTTATTCAAGTACTACTTAATAGATAAACATTTGCTAAAAAACAAAATATATATAACTAACCCAACATTTAGTATAATATAATTATCGTCTCATTTTTTCATGTATGTCATTTTTTAAAATAAATATATAATTATTATTTGACTTTATCTATAAAACAATTATATTTCAATTTAACACCTCAAGTATAAGTTTTTTATTTAAATCCCTAAAATAAATTATAAAAAAATTCATACCTAGCCTATGAACATGGTGAAATATCGCCGAAACAATGCAAATAGTCGAGTTAGTATTGAAAATTTTCAGTGTAATTTGATAAAAAGAAAGAAGAGAGCTCCTTAAATAGGAGAAAGGACGGTCAGTCCAATAGAACCGGTCGTCCTCACACGTGGGACAAAACCCGTGAATTAAATCACGAGATTTTGACAAAAAAAACCAAGAGGACCAGTCTACTTAGACCGGCCGACCTTTCCGTGGAGGATGGTTAGACGGACGTACCTTTAGGTTTAGATTGACTATTTATAATACTTTGAAGTTTGGTTCGATAAATAGTAAGTTTTAAGGGTTTTTTTTTTTAAATTTATATTTCAGAGTTTAAAAAAAATCCTTTAATTTTTCAATTAATTTATTATATTAAAATATTTGCCAAGTACCCACTTCCCACCCACACAAAGACCAACAACTTGGGTGAATTATAAAAATTGGAGTTGATATTTCATATCCAGCCATGTATAATGTTTGATGAGGATGCTAAAGTAGTATTTTTCTCAAATATGTGGGTCTTTCCTTCGTAAAAGACCATACAAGTCGTAAGCAGGAATAAATTAGAGTGCTGAGGACACAATTTTCAACATGGCTATTCAAAGATTTAAAAAATATAAATAAATAAATTATCATCAACACAAAATCTTAAGATTTTAAAATTATTGATAATTTGACAAATTCAAAATTTAATCTTATTAAAAAAATTCACATGTAAAGGATCAATAAAGAAATCAGCCTCCATGTTAGGGGAAATATTAAAAAAATATAAATTAATAAATTATTATCAACCCACATATTTAAGTTTTTCAAATTGTTAATAATTTGTCATCGAGCACCATGAGACAAAATATTCCACTCAATTTTACCAACACTGCAAGAGAGGTCAACAATACATAGCAAATAAAGCATTTAGAGGGGTTAGTCCCGGTTGATTTTCAAAATAATTTTTTAGAGCAAGTTTTTTGTTTTTTAGATCGTTAGCAAAATTATTAGTATTGTGATAAAAGCTATTGTTTCATTTCTTCACACGTGATGACAATTTAAACCCTTATAGTTATCTTCATTCACTTGATTTTGTGCACATACTCAATGACATTGTTGTATATAGCCTTTGAACTGAGCGTGATATCAAAGTGTATGCAAAAAATTATGTGAATAAAGATAAACACGATATGTTATAATTACGATTGCACTAAAAAAATATGAAATATTTCATGAATTTTATCTCGGCAATGATCATTTGCAAACAAGATAAAGTGCAGAGACAGTTTCACTCCAAAAATTTGTTTATGTTATTAGTTGTCCATCATCCGCAAGTACAAAGACTTTGCCCTTACAAATGTCATTAATATGTCCATTCTAGTTGCATAGAAGTTATTCTCTAAATTCTTAGTTGGTCCTGTTTTAGGATAGAATAGTTTAATTTCATAGTAAATTGAGACATCACTTGATTTTTCTTCGTTTCGCCACTTTATTTAAACTTTTTGCACTTGTGGGGTCGAGGATTGTTGCATAGAGAAAGTGCAAAATTGTTTAAGTATTTAAATTATCTTCGACCCCACACTCAAGTTAAAATTAATAAATTGTGCAATTTATTTGAAATTTTTAAACCTGTGCACTCTAATTTTTTCTTTGAGATTTGTTTTATTTATTATATTCAAAGAAAAAAAATTCAAACGGATAAAAATTGTCTAAACAAACTCCAAACTAAAATCAATCCAAATCAAATCTCAAACTATGGAGCCAAACCGAGATAATCGGTTTAAAGTTCAATGTTCATTTTATTAAAAAAATAAATTTAAGTTAAATTAATCCCAATAATAAAAAGAAAGTAAAGCGATACATGTTAAATAACGTAGCCAAGCGATGCAAAAAAATATTCTCACTTGAACAGTTTCTCTCTCTACTTTTTGTCTCTCCAACTGCCTGTTTGTTTCATAACATCTCTGATCTTTCAATTTAAGGCACTAAAAGGTTTATTTTCTTCAATCTTTTTATCATTCCTTCTTTGCAGAGAGCAAAATTTCAAATCAAACAGTCATGGAGAAATTGATTCATTTTCTACTTCAAAATCATTTCTTTGATGGTTTCCCCAACACCAGAAGAATGGCGCAACAGAAAATGAGGGAGAAAGCTGCGAGGAAAACTCTTCGACGATCGTTTTTCCAACTTCAATGTTTTTCTCGCTGGATTAAAGATTCATAAATGGTTAACTACAGAAGAGTAGAATACAGAGCAACTAGTTTGATTAAAATATAAGTCCGCCTGGAACTTGAATAACATCGCAGACGGGACACTGAAAAATCTGATACCATAATTTGAGAAGGGAGGAGATCATATATTTTTGATAAAGGTGCAGTAGAAAATGAGGGATGAAATAGTGAGGAAAGCAATGAAAGACATGATTCTGAAGTAGAGAGGAAAAGGAATAGTGGCGAGGAAGAAAGTCAACACCAGGCAGAAGAGGGTGAGGCAACGAAGAATCTGGGTCGGCACAGGAGATTTGAACTTGACAAACTCGGCTAGTAATAAACAAAAAATACCCAGAAGAACGGAGAGATAAAGGAATTGAAATATAAAAGGAAACTGACAATGATCATGAATGGATTTAGTTGCTATGCCAACGGCTTTGGTGAAGTAAAAACCCATCAGGCTGCTCGACCAACCGACAATCTTTGCAGACCAAGCTTCAATAATAGAGGTGTATGCCTCTAAATCTTTTATCGCAGACAAAACATTCTCCAAGAAAGAAAAAAATCAACATATTTGCATGAAACTTACTAGTCAATCGCCATTGATGACTACCTCACATGGGAGTCAAAGTTCTTTTCTTTTTAATATAAAAAAAAAAAGAAAAAGAAAAAAGGCACTGGACAGTAACATTTTATTGCTTGAGGACAATGCCTACTTTGACTCTCATGTGAGGTAGTCATCAATGGCCGATGACTAGTAAGTTTCATGACTTTTTTATTTCTTGAAGAATGTTTTGTCTGTAATAAAAGATTCAGAGGCAGCCACCTCTGTTATTGAAGCTTGGTCTGCAAAGATTGTCGGTTGGGCAAGCAGCCTGATGGGTTTTTACTTCACCAAAGCCGTTGGCTTAGCAACTAAATCCATTCATGATCATCGTCAGCTTCCTCTTATATTTCAATTCCTTTATCTCTCTGTTTGTCTGGATTTTTCTTGTTTACTGTTGGCTAAGTTTGTCAAGTTTAAATCTTCGGTGTCCAACTAGATTCTTCGCTACCTCACCCTCTTCTGCCTGATGTTGGCCTTCTTCCTCGTCATTTCTATTATTTTCCCTCTCTACTTCAAAATCATTTCTTTCATTGTCTTTCTCACTACTTTATCCCTTATTTTCTACTGCACCTTCATCAACAGTATCTGATCTCCTCCCAGCTCAAATTATGGTATCAGATTTTTCGGTCTCTCTCGTCTGCGATGTTATTCAAGTTCCAGACGAACATATATTTTAATCAAACTAGTTGCTCTGTGTTCTACTCTTCTGTAGTTAACCATTTATGAATCTTTAATCAAGCGAGGAAAACATTGAAGTTAGAAAAACGATAGTCAAAGATTTTTCCTCGCTGCTCTCTCCCTCATTTTCCGTTGCGCCATTTTTCTGGTGTTGGAGAAATCATCAAATAAATGATTTTCAAGTAGAAAATGAATCAATTTCTCCATGTCTGTTTGATTTGAAATTTTGCTCTCTGCAAAGAAGGAATGATCAAAAAACTGAAGAAAATAAACCTTTTAGTGCCTTGAATTTAAAGAACAGAGATGCTATGAAACAGGCAGTAGGAGAGAGAGAACAAAGAGAGAGAATTAGACGTTCAAGCGAGAATATTTTTTTGTATCGCTTGGCTACGTTATTTCACATGTAACATATGTCGGAGGATTTAGAATTTGGAATTTGGAATTTGGAATTTGGAATTTGAATGATATGTTGATTCGTTCAACGTTTCCTATCACCATCCAACTTGGTTCGCACTCACTTTTTTGTAGCATTAATTTTGACCTTTCATGATCTTTGAATTTTTTTTATTGGGATCTATTTAACTTGAAATTAATTTTTTAATAAAATTAGCATTGAAATTAGTAAATAAAATTCAAATCAATTGCCTCGATTTTGCTCGGTTTAGTTCCAACTCACTTTTAGTTTGAGATTTGTTTTGATTTGGGTTTGTTTAAGTTGGATTACACTTTGGTTAGACAACTTTTATTGGTTTGATTTTTTTTCTTTGAAATTTTTTAATTTAAAATAAAAATAAAATCATTAATGAAACCGCTAGGAGTAAGGGATTCTTTAAAACTTTCTTCTAAAATTTCAATCCCTTGTTCAACCGATTTGTGGTCCAATTTTTCTTTTTTTTTTTCCCATTACTTCAATCAATTCAAGCAATTGGTCATCATTGGTCATTCTCAGGATAACATATCAATTCAAGCAATTGGTCATATTCCTCCTCACTTAGAAATTCTTCACTAACCTCATCTCCCTCTGATACCTCTTCCTCTAGTATTTCTTTTAGGCTATGAGGTTCTTCTACAAACTTGACATCCTTATTTTTACTAAAAAAAAATTTACTAAGGATTTTGTTCTAGGGTTAGTAAATAAACTTCAAACCAATTGTCTCGATTTTGCTCGATTTAGTTCCAGCTCACTTTTAGTTTGAGATTTGTTTTGATTTGTGTTTGTTTTAGTTGGATTACACTTTGTTTAGACAACTTTTATCGGTTTGATTTTTTTTCTTTGAAATTTTTTAATTTAAAATAAAAACAAAATCATTGATGAAACCGCTAGGAGTAGGGGATTCTTTAAAACTTTCTTCTAAAATTTCAACCCCATGTTCAACCGATTTGTGGTTCAATTTTTTTTTTTTTTTCCATTACTTTAATCAAGTCAAGCAATGGGTCATCCTCGGGATTACATATCTCTTTCTCGAGAGGCTCATATTCTTCCTCACTTAGGAATTATTCACAAACCTCGTCTCCCTCTGATACCTCTTCCTCTAGTATTTATTTTAGACTATGAGGTTCTTCTAAAAACTTGACATCCTTATTTTCACTATAAATATTTTTACTAAGAATTTGTTCTAGGGTTAATGAGGATTTGTTTTAGGGAAGGTGGCGGTTCACTATGGTTAAATGATCTTGAAAAATCTCTAGAGGTATGCATTGACTTGTAGTATTTAGAGGCAAAGTCTTTTTCCAATAGTCTCTTCATTAACCTCTAAGTGCGAATTTTGCCTTTCGTCCTCACATTTATCTTAATTTATTCCCACCACAAACTTGCATCTTCAGCGAGAATCAAAGAGGTTAGTTTGATTCTCCTTTTATACGAAAACTCATAATACTCAAACAATTCTTCTACCTCATCCAATCAATTATAAAAATCTCTTAAACGTCCACTAAACGTAGGCAAGGAAAAATCACAAGGCTTCTCATAACTGGTTCTACTTCTTCTCATCCTCATTACTAAATATTAAGAACAATTAATTAATTTAAAAATTTTCATTTCTTAGAGTTTAGACCTTGAAAGGTGTTAACATTACTAAATATTAAGAACAATAAATTAATTTAAAAGTTTTCCTTTCTTAAAATTTAGACCTTAAAAGGTGTTTAATTTTAAGTCTTAGGAAAAAATGAAGAAAAATTTGAATTTGAATTTTTTTTTTTTTAAATTAAAGTTAAGCACAATTCCAAATGTTGTTGATTAGATCTTTAACAAAATAAGTTTCTACGTACGAGTTTGTTTGGTTACATGCTATTCTGGTGATAAACAGTATTTTAAAAATAACAGCAGCTAGTTTAACAGCTATGGAAATACACCGTAGTTAACAAAAAGGTAAGTGCTGTTGTAATCTTTTACCCACGGAGCACTACCGCCAAACAAATCCAGCATGGCGTTTCTGCATATTGGTAACCACGTAGCTACAGAATTTCCAGCAAATAATATAATGATAACAGTAGTTTAAATTAGTACTGGTAGAAGAGAAGCCGTTGGCTTTTAATTTTCAAAACTACATTCATTAAATTTCAATACACTTTGCATGCATGCTGAGGTTCTACGTTAGACTCTTGAAACAATTCACTACTAAAGGTTCAATTATGAGTATTCAAATTAACAGCCAATCAATAACAATGAAAACGTGCTGTAGTTGAAAAAAATGACAGATTCAAATATTATGTGCTGTAAAATTTGTTACCCATGAACTGACTCTGTATACCCTTAAGCCGACAATAATCAGGATAATAAAGTCACCCAAGTATTCTGCAGAACGCCAACGTAACCAGTACCAACGGAGCATGACTTCCGTACAGTACCAGCTCTGAAATTAAAAAAAAAATAGAATCTGCAGAACAGAATCCACGTAGAACACCCAACGTACACCAGCAGCGCACTACCCCTGCAAACCCACTACGAAACAACCTAATGAAACGATTAATAACCACAAAAATACCAGCTAACCAGTACGAAAACAGCTTGCCGAATTCGCACAAGACAGTAAGTAGCCAATACCCGAACGAAAACCAACAACGCCTAACCCTGATGAAAAATGCTTTAACAACCAGAATGTTAAACAAAAAAACATAATAATCAACTGAGTATTTGAACGAAAAATGAGTTAGCAGCAAAACGAAAACAACCAGCTTAGTAACGACCCAAAGCGATTTAGCAACGAAACAGATTATCAGACTGGTAAGAATACTAAGCAGCACAAATAACAGGATATCAATTTTGCATTAAACAGCAGTATTCAAAACGAGGGTCCTGTTTTATATTTTCACTCGGCATGTTATAAGATGCTGTAAAAACTGATTGTCAACCAGGTAATAACTAGCAAATTCACAGTTATCATATCAGCAAAAATATTATAAAGCAAACTTTCACAAATTTAGATTTTACCCAATTCTTTTTAGACAACTTATCAAACATCTTTCAATCTCTTTAATAATTCAAAAACAAACCCTCTGCCGATTCTGTTTACCACTCAAACAATCAGGTATTCACTTCTTGCTGCAAGAAGATATTAAGAGAACCTAATAGCCAATAAAAAAAAAAAAAACAGATTATGCAGAACCCGACAACCAAACAACAGCAGGCCAAAGAAAATTATCAGATAAATGATTAGAAACCCACTGACGATGCTCAAAACAGAATCGACCAAGCTTAAGTGGATAGTTAGATGATAGTGTCTGTAGCTTAAAGAACCAGATAAGATAAACTAACTTGCTGCAAATGATAAACACCGAAAAGGAAAACAACAAATAAAAAAACAAAAAGAGAAGGGCCCAATCCAACTCGGCCAAGCTCATGGTCGAGCCCATTATCCAACACATTTGTTCCTTTTGTAGGTACTCATAATAGGGGCCAAGTGGATAAAAGGCCCAACGACAAGGGCATGGAAAGAGGCTTCCCACTTGATGCATGGGAGCGAATGCATTGTCAAGCCCACCAAGAGTATGAAACTTACCCAAGTCCCGGTCAAAGGCCCAAGGCCCAATCAAACGATCTCTCCAAGTTAGAGGATAAAGCTACCTATCTGCCACCCCGAGCTAAGCTCAAGGTGATATGCCCTAAGGCCCAATCACAAAGGCCCGTTCCAAGAAATTCATAGTTAAGGTGTTAAATTGAAATATATAGAGGCAAAAGAGATTAAATATTTTATGACATATTTTTTCTTGATTGTATTTTTTATTTAAAATTCTTTTAACAATTACTATCTAAAATCTTTAAAATATGGACAATTTATTTTTTTTTCTTTATATTAGCGACGATGATGAATTCTGATTCAAGTAGATCGGTTGATTTAGACGACTGATCAAACTTGAGATGCCGAAATGGATTGGTATTCGGTCGACACGCCTGCATATGGTGATCTACAAGCATTCGATCAGTTGGATGCAAATAAAGAAATAGAAGTGTATTCGACCTCCAAAATTTTAGACGATGAGCTTCGAATATTGGTCGGCTCAAATGACGAGGAGGTGGAAAATAGTACATAAGAGAACAAATCTCAATGTGATTTTTTTTTGTAGAAAATATAGTTCTTTAAAAAAAATTAAAGAAGAAATAGTCGAATATTCTTTGAAAAATGATTATAGTACAAAATTCACCAAAAGTGAAAAAACGAGACTGACGGCTGAGTGTGAAAATGAATATGGGTGGCGGCTGCATGCTTCGAAGATACAAGACAAGCTTACGTTTCAAATAAAGACGTTGATCGATTCTCACACTTGTTCAAGGAAAATTGAGAATCGACACACTTCAGCAAAATAAGTGGCGAATGAGTATATGAATAGATTTAAAAGTCACCCTACATGGGACATCTCTTCTATTACCGAGACAGTGATGAAGGATTTTACTGTCGATATTTCACACAGCCTTGTCATAAGAGCAAGAAGCGTAGCTCGTACCCTTAACGAAAAAAAGTGTGACAAACAGTACAGGCAACTGTGGTCATAAACAGCCGAAAGATTTCGATCAAATCTAGGTAGTACAGTAAAAATTGATGGTAACCCAGTGGGTCATAATTCATTGGGAAAATTGAGAAACAATAAAACTTTTTTTGGGGCATTGTCTTTGTAATAATTGCAACTGGTTCTTGTTATTTTAGGAGGCCTTGAGTACAAATTTACAAGTTCCTTTTAGCTTTAATTGTTTTTTTGAATAAAATATTGAAATTATTCCCTTCTATTTCTCCATTTGATGGAGTTTCCTCATACCTTTTGTGCCTGCCCTATTTTCGTCTTTCCTGATTCATAGAGGAAAATGGAAAATGGGAAAGTCTTAGAAATCAGTAACAATGCTTCCTGTGCTAAGATTGTCATGATTTCACACAACTTTGAAGAATTGGGCAATCAGCAGGTGATCTAAATTATAGTTGGAAACTGAAGAATTGACCGTAAATGTTGCATATCTCCAAACATAATGATTGGCGTTATGCCATGTTCAACTATATGAACAACTTAAAACCCTATCGATTTTAAATTTAATTAATTGAAAATAAAATTAAAGGCAAATGCTTATTAGAGGGTTGTAGGGCCATTCATTTTATCTTGAATATCCTTTGTAGGACAACGCAGTCGACCCATTTGTCCATTTAGATTGAAGGGATATAAGCATCAATTTATTTGTTCATTATTGAGCTCTGCTCGTTCAATTATTATTCTTGGACAATAATTGAGCTTCAAAACAGTTTCTCAAAACCTATAGCAGTGTGACTCGATCCATTCAGAAAAAAAAAAAGGAGAGAGAAATAAAGAATGAAAAAATAATGGTACCGTCTTCTTCACCGGCGCTATTATCTATACCTCAACAGAACACAACTCTTCCTGAAATGACAATACAGACACACACACACACACACAAAGAAAGAAGAATCTTTAAATTTAGTAAATGCTCGGAAATAAACAAGCAGACAATGGGAGAATTGCAGGAAGCGGAGCTCACCCTGAGCCTGAGGTGAAGCTTTGGAGAGGCGAAGCGGAGGTAAAGACGATGAGTTCGTATAAACGTAGGGTTTATGCCGCTGCATCTTCGGGTTGGATCGAAAGAAGCGGCTTCGTGGACCCAAATATTCAGGCCCATCATGAACACTAACTAATTATTTAAAACTTATTATAATGTTCGAGTAAACTAAGCATACATTTAAAGTTTAATCTTAATTTAACAAACATATTATGAAAAAAAAAAGAGAAATTACCAATTATGGGCACGAAGTATGCGTGTTCTTCGTTTCAAACCACAAAGTAAATTTTTTAACAAGTTAAACCATAAACTTTCAAAAATGTGACAAATCCGACCACGCTGGAAGGACGGACGTGGATTGCGTACGTCCTGACGTAATATTGGCCGCCAACCGGATGAACAGACTAAAATAGCGTCCGTCCGCCTTTTTCGTTCAATAAGAAGCTGCCACGTAGTCCGTTCAGACTCTATATTTCACCGTCCGTCCGGTCTAACTTACGAATGTACCAGACGGACGGTAAAATATAGCATCCGTCCGGACAATCGTTTGGAAACCAGTCAAAAAGCAAAATTTGGACTTTTCACCAGAGACAAAAACGGCGACAGAAGGTGACGAAATTGGACTTTTCTCTCGACTTTTTTAAACTTTCGTACATTTACAACCAAAAAGCGTTTCTGGTAATTGCTTTATCAATTCTGATTCATTAACTTCAAGTTTTAACATAAATAACGCGATAATCTCGAGCCCTAATTTGAAATTGGGAAGAAGGCAGCAAATCGGACTGATGCAATATACAAAGTCCGTCCGATTAGCTAACTAGACGGACGCTCAAAAGTGCGTTCGTCCGGCCGAAGGCTAAATAAGCTAAAAAATAAATTTTTTTTTTCTTTTTCAATTTTTCTGGTCATTTATTGGTGTATGTGAAATTATCTTATTGTCAAAACTATTTTGTATTCAATTCATAGGATATTGTTTAACTTGAATAACATTTTGATTTTTGTACAGATAATTGTCGTAAATGGCTGAGAGATTGGATGATGTAAATGAGTCTACGCACTCATATATGGAGGAGGACGCTCCCATATACGGTGATATTCAACCATTTGATCACTTAGAGGGTAATGGAGAAATACAAGTGTGTTCAATTTCGCAAACTTTAGACGATGAGCTACGAGAACCATTCAATTCTGAGGATGACGGGGTGTAAAGCAGACAAACAAGAGCTACAGATTCTGGTGATTTTGCTTTGAGTAGACAATATATATATTTGCAGGCCATTATAAATGAAATACGAGACTATTCTTTGAAAAAAAAGATATGATATCAAGATCGTTAAAAGTGGGATGAACAGACTGACGGCAAAATGTGAAGGAGTAGATTGTCAATGGCATCTGCATGCTTCGACCATGCAAAATGAGGCGACCTTCCAAATAAAGTCATACTGTAACGATCACAATTGTGTAAGGGTATTGGATAATCGACACGCTGCGGCAAAGTGGTTGGCAACAACTTATTCAGATAGGTTCAAAAGTCAACCTGACTGGCCCATTCATGATATTATCGAGACAGCGAGGCAGGATCATAAAGTTAACATTAAGCCAAGCCTTGCGAGAAGAGAAAGAACCCAAGCAAAAGAAGTTAATTACGGGAGAAACGAAGAACAACTGAAGATACTTGTTCTTATGAAGCTGAAATATTAAGATCAAATCCAGGTAGCATAATGGTAATAGATGGTGACCTGGTGGTTGAGGATAGAAAGGAGAAGATGATATTTAAAAGAATGTACATGTGTATGGCTGCTTATAAAGCAGGTTTGTTAGATATGGGCAGACCTCTTATATGTTTAGATGGATGTCATCTGAAGGGAGCCTGCCCCGGCCAATTACTCACGGCCGTGAGTATTGATGGCAACAATGGCATATATCTAATTGCTGTTGCCAACGTGGAGTCAGAAACCCAAGTCTCTTGGACGTAGTTTTTGGAGATATTGCGAAACGACTTATGCATTGATGAAGGCCGAGGATGGACATTTGTGTCGGATCGACAGAAGGTATATATTGTTATTACTATTATTATTTGGATCGGCAGAAGTTATTGTTTTAATCTGAACATGTTTTTCTTTAAAATTGCAGAGATTGTTGAATGTTGTAGACGAGATATTTGGTTTAGCCGAACACCATTTCTGCCAAAGGCATATGTATGCAAATTACAAAGGACAATTTCGGGGCCTAGCGTATAAAGATGTGATGTGGAATGCAGCAAGGGCAACCACAAGGGAATATTTTGAGATAGCAATGAAGAAAGTCTATGAGCTCAATAAGGATGCCCATGCATGGTTTCGACGAACACCACCTAGATTTTGGGCCAGTCATGCATTTTCGACAATTCCCAAGTGTGACTTAGGCTTGAATAATTTATGCGAGTCGTTCAATTCAGTTCTTTTTCCGGCCTGGAACATGTCGATTTTGATGATGTTTGAGATGATTCGAAAGACTATGATGACACGCATTGTCAAAAAACACGAGGAGATGCTCAAGGTAGATGATGTTCTGTGTCCTAAGATTAGGAATAAGTTAGAGAGGCTGAAAGAGCCAACTTACAATTGGAGTGCTGAGTTAGCAGAAAATGCATTGTTTCAGGTTTGTTCAACTTGTTCATACTGATATATCCTTCTTAGTTTGTTCTACTTGTTTATACTGAATTTGTTTATACACTGTTTCAGGTTAGCAACGGCAACGAACAATATGTCGTTGACCTTAATGCAGGCGAGTGCGCATGTTGGGGGTGGGAGATTTCTGGAATCCCTTGTGTTCACGCTGTTGCATGCATTAATTTGATGAGAAAGTCGATGGAAGATTATGTTCATATATATTATCATAGGAACACATATTTGGATATGTATTCACAGTTCATTCGTCCCATTAATGGGCAACAAATGTGGCCAGAACCAGAGAATAGAACCCCAATCATTCCGGGTCAGAGAAGGCCCCAACCTGGTAGGCCAAAGAAGAGAAGAATTCGCGATGTCGATGAGCCTTCTACCGCTTCGCGTGATCCACGTGTTCTGACTTCTAAGAAGAAGTCTACGATGTTGTGTCATAAATGTGGACGTCAGGGGCATAACAGTCGCACATGTTCTGAGAGGGGATCCACTTCACGAGCTTCTGCTTCACGTGACACATTTATGGGTTTCCGAACAGCTGGCGGAACGCAGGTACATTTTCACTATTATTCTTATAAACAAAATTTTGCTATTATGTTCTAATATAACTCTCAATACGTGCAGAAATATACTACAGGCAATCAGGAATGCAGCCATGAAAGAGAATGATGGAAGACGATGACATAAAGATGGTGGAAAGCGGATCATCTTTATTTTATGCATATTTGATGTATCTTATATTTTATACAACAAATTGTATTTTATAATTCAAGTGAGAAAAAAATTAGAAATTTGGGCAGAGTTTCCTTTGTTTTTAGACTCCCCCACAGCTAGTATCATCCTGCATATTTGAATATCCAAACAGTTCCAGTATTAATTGCATCCAACAAAAATAAATGTAACTAATGTACATCAAATTAATGAATCTAACTAATGTACATCAACAAATGCATCAAAATAAATCCTTGTGCATTGCCCTCTATCATCCCCTCTCTGCACGTAATAAAAGAAAGTCAGATTATAATGGGTTGAAATGTAACTAATAATGAGAAAAATGGGTTCAAATATACCTAAGTTTTGGCAGCGTCGTCATCTCCAGCCCCCGGTAGCACACCCTTGTCATCTCCACCTCCACACTCGGGCAGGACTACCTCATCATCGGCATCATCACCTCTCCTAAAATCGTCGGGATCAAAGGCATGGACCTCCAGCCAATCATTGACGATCTGTCTCGTCTCTCTCTGGTACTCCATCATACCTACGAGGTACTCCATAATCTCTACTCGACCAGACGCCACCTCTGCTCGAAAAGCCTGCACCTCCGCTCGAACAAACTCTATTTGCGCCCTAATAGAATCCATATCCATGGGAGGCACGATATGAGGGGTGGGTTGCCCTCGACGAGGTTGTTGCAGTACAGGAGGGGGCCGAACATCATCCCCCTCCGTCCACCTTCCGTCCACTTCCTGCAGGCCCATCCGAACCAAATGCAGCCTGGCGAATGCATCCACGGGCCGCTGTGATATAGTCTGTGCCCCTCGCGGTAACTGAATCTGAAAATGCTCTATAATCTTCTGAATCAAGACAGTGTACGCGAGGTTCTTGTTGCGTGTGCGTGAGATCTCACTCATGTGACTCACAATCACAAAGCCGGGGCCGAAGAGGTTACCGCTATATAATTTCTCCATGACATAGAGACACATGTAGCTAACATGATCTATATGTCCAACGCGCGGTAGAAGGGTGTGTGCTAGAAGGTTGTAGATGATGCAAGCTTTCACATTCATATCTTTTGCTCCTGGTTTCACCAAATCCATAATATCAGCGTTCTGATGAATCTGTCTAATGAACGCTGTTCCCTCCGCTATTGTGAGCACGAGACATTTTTTTCCGGGAATGGTAGTACTTTTCTGCCTCTTCTGAGTGAAAGCCAAGCACCTGATTCACAAGCTGTGCCGTCACTTCATACTCTTCACCCATTATATAGGTCTTTATAACTCCCGACCTCCTAGAAAATCTCATGTTCGCATAGAATAGGCGAACAATTTTTTCACAGCTGACTCCCCGAATAGTGTAGAGTCTTTGTAGTCTGATTCTGTCGAACATTTCCTTTATCTCTAAGGACTCCCACCCTGAAAATTTTTAATAACAAATGAATGAGAATAGTTCAACGAAATATTGTAGAAACAATTTGTAAGAATAATTGACTTAACCCTTAAAGTCCACCATATTCGTCAACGACACCTTTCGGTGTACTGTATCCAGCTGATATTGCTCTCGACAATGCTGATTGCGAAAGTCGTTCGATTGTGAGGCCGATGAAGCTAGCTGTGAGGAGCTAGAAGGTGGTTGTGAGGCCCTTGGATGTGCCTATAGAGCCCGTAGACGTGGCTCTGAGGCCCGTGAAACTGACTGTGGGGCCGGTGGATGTGGCTGTGAGTGTCACGTCCCTAACACTGTACCCAATTTTTCGTACTATATTTTTTTTATCCCTATACTTATAACTTTAAATGACTCTAGGCGGAATTTAAACTGAAATCAAAATTGAAATCTACGTTTTAAAACAGTTAAAACAAAACCTCAAACCAATTAAAATAACAAAACAATTAAAATAAAACTTAAAACGTTTAATTAAAACAATTGAAAATAAAACAAAACAGCAGGCGGGGCAAAAGAGGAAGATCGCCACAAAATGAAGGGGGCGATCGATCGCCCAAAACCAGCGATCGATCGCCCCATGGCGATCACACACTGGCGAGTGATCGCCAGTCAGATCGCCCCTGGGCGATCGTCCCTGCCCAGCGATCGCCATTGCCTGGCGATCGCTCGGCATGCGCTCTGGAATTTCATCCAGAGCGCAACCGAATGAGGGGCCAACGATCACCCCCCTGACGATCGTTCGACATCCCCTCTGCCTCCCCTTTCTTTTCTTTCTTCTTTCCTTTCCTTACTTCGTCTTCCCTCCTTTCTTTTTCTTCCTACGTACACATGCATTTAACACATCAAAAATCACAATAACATTAACCTCTACTTATTCATAATTCCATCTATTTCGCATTTCACCAATCACTCTAAAAACAAACGTCTCTAAACACATTTAAATCATAACCCAATTTTATAAAAACAATTTGCGTGGATACATTTAAAACCTAAACAAATCTACCTGTTTTTGAAATCACCCAAACAGTTATCAAATCAGTTTCCAAAACATTTCAAAACATCAAAACTTAAACCTATCCGGATCCAAACAACCTAAAATGTATCTAGCTATACAATAAATCTGTTTAATCCACAATTAACCCAAAACGTCCCGATACCCTCAAAACACGTACATATTTTCCCACGGGTCAGGCCAAGCATTGATTGCGCAACACACCACCGCAAGCCATCCACCGTCAACTGGATCACTCCTCAGGTGGAAGGATCTCATCCTCACCTGTTTCCTCGTAGTCACCTACACCATACAGACACCTATGAGATAAAAATCTCAGCAAGCTCTCATAAATGCAATGCATGCTGTGCGTATGAGTTCATAATTATGCATCATTTTCTTTACTTTACTTTACTCTATGGGTGTCACCGAGATCTCTTCCCACTAACCGGAGAGAGCACATCCAGCGGTCGGACTACTCTTTCCAACTAGAGGGAGGGGGTACACGCTTACAACACGTACAGCCGTACCTGAGCTCCATCTCGCGTGACCTGTAACTATATGAGTACGTGTTAGATGTGGTATTGTGACAGACCCGTAAGTCGATCTACACAATAAATCAATAGCCCCTCTCCAGGCCACATCGCCATTTTCTTTAAAACATAGTGCGAAATTTCATTTTCATGCTTTATAAAACCCGTGATGCGTGAGCAGTTCAATATGACATAAAGTAAACATACATGATTTGTACCATCGAGACAATAAAGCAATTAAAAGCATAACCTATACAGAACTAATCCTAACTACCGAACCAAAACAAATTTAAGCCTATACATCTCCGAAACTCCTCGAGACGACTTCGACGTACGGTGTAGGCCAATCGGCCAGAGAAGATCACGAGAACTTACCTCGTGTCCAAAGCAGCTCAAGCTCCATCCACGAGCGTTGTTCACCTAAGCAATTCACAACGTTTATAGTTAAAACGAGTTTAAACTTCTAAACGTCCAAATTTAACCAAAACCTTAACTAAGGAATTTTCTTAAAATCTTAATCTAACTAATCAAAGTATTTAAACAACGATTAACGCTTGATAGTTTAATATTACAATTAACGAGTTTTCTTAAAAACCCGAAAATTCCCCAATTTTAACATTTCTCACAAATCACTCTAACTTCGTCCAATAACGTTCAATACGTCTTATACATTCGTAATCTACAATAATCTATCGATTTCGAACCCTAAATCTCGATTTTTAACAAAACCTAAACGAAACCCTAATTGTTTAAACTCTGTAAAAATCAAAATAAATGCTCTAAGATCGTAGATTCATACCTAGAGCGTTGATTGGAGGAGAAAACGTGAAGAAAACGAAACGAACGGAGTACGAATCAGAGGTCGGAATGGATTGCGTGAGGGAGAAGAGAGAAATCGCACTCTTTGGCGATCGTGAAGAGCAGGGAGAAATGGAGAAGAAGAAAGAAGTTTGTTATTTAATTTAAAATTGACTTGGCAAATTACCGCTTTGCCCTCCCTTTGTTTTCTATTTGTTTCGTCCTTTATTTCTTTAATTAACCGACGATTCGGTTTCTCCAAACTCTCCAATTTCACCAATAACTTCAACTTATTACTAGGGCTCCATTAAAACTTTCCGTTCGCAAATCGGACCTCGTTTACTATTTTTACCAAAATGTCCTTTATATTACGTTGAACGTAAATTCTCGAAATATAGCATTATTATTCCGAAAAATCCCATAAAATCCTTAAAATTCCTATTACTCGTTAGGATTGTAATGACACTTTCTTTTCGTAAAATGAGCTTGATTTGACATATTTACAAAAATGTCATCACATAATATAATATAAATATTCCGTACAAGCCGGGTATTACAGTGAGGCCCGTGGAGCTGGAGGTGGCTATGAGGGCAGTGGAGATGGTTGTGACATCGTTGGCCGCTTTGATGGTTCATCTTGTGACGTCGAATTCTTCTTTCGTTTATAAGCAATTTTATCTGCCATTTTAGTAAAGTCTGTAAATTGGAAAGTTCCAAGATTAGCCACAATAACTCGAACCGTGGCGAAAATTAGAGCCAGGTGAAAATCGGCCTTCACAGCCAAGATCGGACGGACTCAATATTTTCGCGTCTGTCCGGGTTAAGGCTGGGATCACCCGGGCGGACGGACTGAAATAGAGTCCGTCCGGTTAATTCTAAAAGGGCCGATTTTAACCTAGGGCTCAGATTTTTGCGTTCTTAACGTTAAAAATTAAACTAAATCAATACAAAAGAAGTAAGATATTACCTGATGCATTTTTCGGTTGAAAATCATCCAAGATATTTGCAGAGCGTCGAGAGATAAAACGGATTGCGGCCACTGTGAGCTCCATCCGAGCCCTAGAAACGCTTATAATTGATTCACCAGACGGACGCAATATTTACCGTCTGTCTGGTACATTCGTAAGTTAGACCGGACGGACGGTGAAATATAGAGTCTGAACGGACTACGTGGCAGCTACGTTGCAGCTTCTTATTGAACGAAAAAGGCAGATGGGCACTATTTTAGTCCGTCCATCCGGTTGGCGGCCAATATTACGTCAGGACGGACGCAATCCACGTCCGTCCCTCTGGCGTAGTTAGATTTGTCACATTTTTGAACGTTTATAGTTTAAATTGTTAAAAAATTTACTTTGTGGTTTGAAACGAAGAACAAGCATACTTCGTGCCCATAATTGGTATTTCCCAAAAAACAATCAAACTTTCTAAGATTTGAACGGTTTGGTGGGACCCATTACGACTCCTCTCTTCTCGAGAAATTATATCTCCATTATTAGAAACCCACTGACATGCTCAAAACAGAATTGACCAAGTTTAAGTGGATGGTTAGACAATAGTGTCTGTAGCTTAAAGAACCAGATAAGATAAACTAATTTGCTGCAAATGATAAACACCGAAAAAGAAAAAAAAAAAAACAGAGAGATATAGAAGAGGTACAATGCTCTAATCGACTCTCATAAGTGTAACACCCAAAATAACGACCAGGTAATTTCTTTAACCGTTTTAACGGTCGTGTTTAATTAATTTTTCCCGGTTTAGAGTTTTATACCAATAATAATTAATTTCATGTGGATTTAAACTAGGTTGGGTGGCAAAGTTGTAATAATGGAGGGTGATGACCAATATATAAAGAAAAAGGAAAAGTTTTAAATCTCACTTGAACCACTGTAGCCGCCACCTTCCTTTTCGGCGATTTCTTCCCTCCCAAGCTCTTGCTCTCTGCTTTCAGCACACTCTCTTCGACGATCGGTTTCTTTGCCACTACTCGACTACTCTGTGCCCGAGGTATGCAATAGACAACGTAGCTATCTGTTAGTTTGTTAGCCCTGTTTTCTACTCGGCATTGGAGTTTTGGATTTTCCAATGGCCGACTAATAAAAAGAACATTTGAAATCTGAGAGTGGGAATGCTTTTATCAAATCGATTCTGGACATTTAGAACAACCACCCCTGAGTAATCGATAATCGAACCTGTCTGTTCTGGGATTTGGATTTCAAACTGCACAGGGTATTAGACTAAGGATTCGGGAATGACTTTAGCTATTAAATCTTAGGATAACTTGAGATTAGAACTATTAGGATTTTGTTTTAACTACTGCAATGTAAATGTTTTAGGTGAAGAAGTTTGAAGGGAAAGGAGCTCAAGTGCTAAGGAGACCAGGTAAGTGAATGTATTAAGATTTCCGGCTAATAGAGCCCTACATCGTGGGAGTACTAGGTTGTTTTAGATGTCTAATGTTTACTTTATGATGATGAGCTTGTCTGCACTTGAAGGATTGATGAATGTTGTGAGTTATACTATTTGATGACCTGCTAGTGAATGTGAAGTTGTCTGCTCTGGTATGATCCTTGTCATAGTCTGATGGGTTAAAAGTTCTCATGTTCATGCATCATGAATGTTTCTCAAGCATAAGAAAATGTTTTAATGCATGTTTTCCATGAACAAGATATGTATGTATATATGTATATATATAAGATTTATGCAACGTGGACTAAGTGAGGGTTGGGGGCGGTTCGGCGTATGTCACAGTCCAAAGAGGGACATATGAATACGACCGCAGTAGGGAACAAGATCAAACTCACTGTCGAACCCCCTTTACCAGCACAAATCCTCTCTTAATCCACACAACCTAAATGAAGAATATGATCAAAGACTATGAATGATGAATATGATCCATGACTATGAATGATGAATATGATCCATGACTATGAATGATGAATATGATCCATGACTATGAATGATGAATATGATCCATGACTATGAATGATGAATATGATCCATGACTATGAATGATGAATATGATCCATGACTATGAATGATGAATATGATCCATGACTATGAATGATGAATATGATCCATGACTATGAATGATGAATATGATCCATGACTATGAATGATGAATATGATCCATGACTATGAATGATGAATATGATCCATGACTATGAATGATGAATATGATCCATGACTATGAATGATGAATATGATCCATGACTATGAATGATGAATATGATCCATGACTATGAATGATGAATATGATCCATGACTATGAATGATGAATATGATCCATGACTATGAATGATGAATATGATCCATGACTATGAATGATGAATATGATCCATGACTATGAATGATGAATATGATCCATGACTATGAATGATGAATATGATCCATGACTATGAATGATGAATATGATCCATGACTATGAATGATGAATATGATCCATGACTATGAATGATGAATATGATCCATGACTATGAATGATGAATATGATCCATGACTATGAATGATGAATATGATCCATGACTATGAATGATGAATATGATCCATGACTATGAATGATGAATATGATCCATGACTATGAATGATGAATATGATCCATGACTATGAATGATGAATATGATCCATGACTATGAATGATGAATATGATCCATGACTATGAATGATGAATATGATCCATGACTATGAATGATGAATATGATCCATGACTATGAATGATGAATATGATCCATGACTATGAATGATGAATATGATCCATGACTATGAATGATGAATATGATCCATGACTATGAATGATGAATATGATCCATGACTATGAATGATGAATATGATCCATGACTATGAATGATGAATATGATCCATGACTATGAATGATGAATATGATCCATGACTATGAGAGTGTTGTTATTTGTCGTCTAGCGATCGACAGATGTAGAGTGTTTAAGCCATCGGATGATGAAAATGCTATTTGGTCGTCTAGCGATCAGCAGATGTAGAGTGTTTAAGCCATCGGATGATGAGAGTGTTATTTTGTCGTCTAGTGATTGGCAGATGTAATGTAATAAGTCACCGGATGATGAGGATGTAATTTGTCGTCTAGCGTTCGGTGGATGAAGTGTATTCCTTCACCGGATGATGTATATGGTATTTGTCGTCTAGCGTTCGGTGGGTGAAGTGTATTCCTTCACCGAATGATGTATATGGTATTTTGTCGTCTAGCGTTCGATGGATGGAGTGTATTCCTTCACCGGATGATGTAAATGGTATTTTGTCGTCTAGCATTCGGTGGATGAAGTGTAATTCTTCACCGGTTGATGTAAGTGTTAATTTGTCGTCTAGTGACCGGATGATGTGAGTATTCTCTTATTGTTTAATGTCCAGGTAGTGTTTTAAGTCGGTCACGTGAAGCACACATGACCACCGGTCGATGTAGGGTAAATATGAACATCTAGTGAAAAATGTTCGGGACCGGGCGATGTCTTTAATTAGGCACGTGCAATGCCCGTGACCACCGGTGGATGTCTATTGCTGGTTGAGATTAGATGTGTCGCGTGGCGGACACGTGATCATCGGTCGATGTGAGTCTATAACTCTATCGGTAGATGCAGCTCAAGAGATGTTTGAAAATAAAAAAAAAAGAAAACAAAGAGGGAATAATATTAACACTAATAATGAACAAGGTGTATGGAAGTAAGAATCAAATGATTAAGAGATTAAGTAATGAATTGTGTGGCGATTCCGTTGGGGTCGTTACAATAAGAGCTGCAAAATGGATTGAATAAGTGATTAGATGTAAATATTCTAAACTGTGAGCACGTTCTGATGATGGTGTTTTCCCCTGGAGAACAACAACAGCGCTCGGGCTGTGGCTAACACCTTCCCCACTATTTTCCAATCTTCCATGAGGTTTGGAGAGGAAGATGACGACAAGAGCTTGCAAACAGCCAATCGTTTGAAGCAATTTGAGGATCACTCGGTGCTTACGCACCGAGGCTCTAAGAGATCTGAGAAACGGGAGAGAACTCCACGTTCTGAAGAAAACTCAATATCGATTTCAATTTATAAAAACTCCATTACACTTCTTCGGAGCAGGCTAAATAGCCTCTGGAAATCGCCAATTACAGAAGAGAAAAAAAAATACAAAAGAAAATGACAAAAATTGAGAGGGAAATAGCCGTTGGAAAATATAGAGAAATTACCAATTATGGGCACGAAGTATGTGTGTTCTTCGTTTCAAATTACAAAGTAATTTTTTTAACAATACAAACCATAAAGTATAAAAAATGTGATAAATATGACCATGCCGGACGGACGCAAAAAAACACCGTCCGTCCGGTCACTGTTCACGTGAACAGTGACCGTTTACGTTCGATCATTCTCCGTTTTATAAATTAATTTTTAAAAAATACTAAACGATATTAGATTTACTTAAAATTGTATCACATATTCACCACGTTATGAGAAGATAATCTGAAAATTTTCGTGGTTTTAAAATACTTATATGATTTATTATAATTTGTTTACGTATGTTTTATAAAATAATTCACTAAAATTACAATAAATCGTACAAGTGTTAAAAAATCATGAAAAGTTTCAAATTATCTTCTCATAATGTGGTGAATATGTGATAAATTTTTTAACTAAATCCAATATTGTTTAGTATTTTTTACAATTTAATTTATAAAACGGAGAAGGAAGAACGTAAACAGTCACTGTTCACGTGAACAGTGACCAGACGGACTGTAAAAACACCGTCCATCCGGTCACTGTTCACGTGAACAGTTACCAGACAGACGGTGTTTTTTTGAGTCCGTCCGGTCACTGTTCACGTGAACAGTGACCGTTTACGTTCTTCCTTCTCCGTTTTATAAATTAATTTTTAAAAAATACTAAACGATATTGGATTTACTTAAAATTTTTATCACATATTCACCACATTATGAGAAGATAATCTAAAACTTTTCGTGATTTTCTAATGCTTGTATGATTTATTACAATTTTAGTGAATTATTTTATAAAACATAAGTGAAAACATTATAATAAATCATATAAGTATTGTAAAATCACGAAAATTTTCAAATTATCGTCTCATAACGTGGTGAATTTTTGATAAAAATTTAAAGTAAATCCAATATCGTTTAGTATTTGTTAAAAATTAATTTATAAAACGGAGAAGTAACAAACCTAAATGGTCACTGTTCACGTGAACAGTGATCGGACGGACGCTAAAAAATACCGTCCGTCCGGCGTCGTAAAATTTGTCACATTTTTTATACTTTATGGTTTGTATTGTTAAAAAAATTACTTTGTGGTTTGAAACGAAGAAAACGCATACTTTGTGCCCAAAATTGGTAATTTCCTGAAAATATATCCGTTGAGCGTGATGCTCTCAGTCACGTAGGCGTTGCATGGGCCATGGATTTCTTTTCCAGTGTGATATTACATGTTGATTTTTCCTTTCTTTTGATTGGCGCTGATGTTCATGCACAATATTTTAACGTGCATTATACTTCCTTTAGCCTTGTGTGAACTTCCTTCAAGCCATGCACAACATTCCTTCCTTCGAGCCATGCATCGATGCTTCCAATCCAAGGTAGCAAAAGACTTTTACTTGCAAAAAACACAAACCTGTTAGTAGGGGTGTGCAAAACTGGTTTCGGTTCGATTTTGGAGAGGAACCGAACCGAACCAATCACTTTCAGTTTTGGATTTACCGAACCGAAACCGGTCTTTTAACTGACCAAAACCGAACCAGAACTGAACCGAAAGTTTCGGTTCCGGTTCCAGTTCGATTTCGGTTCTATAACCTTAAAGGCGCAGCCCTAGAACCAATCACTTTTCTACAACTTTAGTGTAGGAAGCATTAAGGCGCCTGTCTTTTCTTCGAGCAAGAGGCATTGGGGGAGGGGAGGTTTCATCATCCAACCTCTAGGCTCTACCCCCCTGCTGTTGCTTTAATCTTGCTCCCACAATTAAGTACTGGTCATGTGGCAGCCCTAGAAATCTTCTCCTCCACCGCCTAGGGTCCTACTTTTTAGCATTTAGAGGGTTATGAGTTATTGCAGATGGGTCTCAAGAACATCGTGAGTTATAGAGTTTCGCCATTGCGGAACTCCCCCATTTGCCCTCAAGTAATTTCCATACCGAGTTTTCAACATAATCTGAACCCCTTCTCTCACCGGCTCTCACTCCGCCGATGAATCGAGCCGCTTCAGAAGAGTCTGGAGAACTTTCCGGCTGGTCACTCCGAGCAGAAACGGTTGATTCAAGGCGGTGAGATACTTCCCATGGCAGCTCTTGAACCTGACTGCGGATTCGGATCTGGACACTGTCCATCGGGCGTTATTGGAAGATCCGATTCGATCTTGGCTAATGAGCTTATTTTTCGTCCACTTTCTCTCTCTATAAATACGCACCATTGCCAGCCTCAGAGTTTCATCTGGTTCTCATTGTTGTTCTCGAGTGGCCTGCCTATACACAGCTCGGAGCGATGGCTTACGGTGCAACTTTGAAAGGGGCGTGTTTGGCGGTGGTAATACTGATGGGTGTCTGCGCGCGGGAGGGGGAAGCGGCGGAGTCGTGCAATCAGGTGGTGAACTACCTGATGCCTTGCAGGAACGGTTCAGTTCGGTTTGGAATGATTTTGACCAATCCAAACCGATAACTGAACCTAAAAAGTCGGTTCCTACAATACTAAACCGAAGTTCAGTTTCCAGGGGTTCAAAACCAATCCGAACCGAACTGACTTCACCGGTTCCAGTTCGGTTCATCGGTTCTGGTTCGGTTTTGCACACCCCTACCTGTTAGTTGAGAGAAACAGTTAAGATACTTATCTTGGTTCGTAATCGTTCGATAAGGGTCCGTGACACATCATCATCTCCAGGGGATTGAGGATTTATCCTCAAATTCAGAGGCTTGCCATCCTCGACGTCGCCGTGGTGGTTGAACTTTATTCTTCCTACAAAATGAACAAAAGAGTTAGAAATAAAATTTAGCCATGGTTATGGCCGACCTCGTGCTATGCTATCTCATAGCACATCAGATGGTCGGTCTATTGACGAATTTTGTCCCATGTGTGAGGACATGATGTGCTACGAGAAGGGCCCAATCCAACTCGGCCAAGCTCATGGTCGAGTGACACAAAAGCTCATGGTCATTGTCTTCAGATTCAATCAATCAACACACTTAGATAATAATAAATTCCAACTATAAACAGAGTGTGTAAACATTCATTCAATGACTGAATGAATAATCACAAACTCATACACAAAAGCGTTAGGGAAAGAAGAAAAGAACTTGTGACACAAGGAAATATATGGAGAATCAATAATCCGCACACACTATACTCTCAAAAGAGTGCTTAAATATAGTTGAGTCTAAATAAAATAGAGTGTGTTTAGGAAAAAGAGACCATAACTGTGTTGTCACATTAGTGTGTAATAACAATTATGCTCATCAAAAAATTATATTATTGTATCTACACATATAAATTGTGTGACAGCCCCTGACCCGATCGTGGTCCGAGGAGCCATCACTCGGGACATTTAACGGAGAACGGGACGTATATATATATTTTTTGAACTTTACAGACTGAACTTTTAAGAGCAAACCCTTAAAAGCATTACAGAGAGAGAACTTTAAAACTTTACACAAAGAAGACCTTCTCTGGATTAAGGGCTGGAAAGACATGATTAAAAACCGGACTGCATATGAATTACAGAAGGAAATAAGAATATTTGGAACATTTAAATAAAAGACTGGATGGACGACGGGCATGCAGAGAACGACGTGATAAAATACATGCAGTGAAAATAAATGAGAAATATAAACTGAAAGACATATTGAAAGAAAGGTTACAGTGAATAAAGGAATCTGGTGATCTATGGCCGAAGGAGTAAATAAAACCGGGCGGAAGATGTAGACAGTAGACGAAGCAGAAAATGTAAGTAAACTGGGCGGGCGATATAGTCTAGCGGTGGATGTGAACAAAACAAAAGTGAACAGTAAACAGCGGCAGATGCATGAATAAACTGGGCGGAAGATGTGGGTGACGTTAAGCAGAAGATGTGGATGACGTCAGGCAGAAGATGTAAATAAACTGGGCGGAGGATATGGGCAGATGAAGTCAGGCGGAAGATGTGGATGACGTCAGACGGAAGATGTAAATTTTAAAGGCAGCGGTGGATACAGGTAGAAATGCACTGTTCACCGGTGTATGTGAACTACAGATAGAAATGCACTGTTCACCGGTGGATGTGAACTATAGACAGAAATGAGTTCACCGGTGGATGTGAACTACAGACAGAAATGAGTTCACCGGTGGATGTAATCGGAAGATGTAGTTTTAAAGGAAGAATTTGACAACATTTTTACAGGAAAACGTATAAGCAGGGAACATCAAAACAGAAGGCATAAAGGTTTCAGACCTTCAATGTCACGACCCTAATACTGTACCCAATTTCCGTACTATTTATTTATTTATTTTTTTTAAGTCTTAAGTGGACTTTACACAGAAACTAAATCGGAAATTTAAATTGAAATTAGAATCGAAGTTCGTTTAAAACAAATAGTAAAACAATTGAAATTTAAAACAATTAAATCAATTAAAACTATTAATTAATTAAAATAAAACTTATAATCGGCCGAAGGGGGCAAAAGGGGCAATCACCCCGTTTCTGCAGGGGCGATTCGCAACAGGCGAATGTTCGCCTGTTGCGAAACGCCTGTGGCGATTGATCGCCACAGTTTGTGGCAATCAATCGCCACACCCTCTGGATTTCTCCAAAGGGAGGCGATTCGATCGCCGCGCTTGGCGACTATTCACCAAGCGCTCTGTTTCCCCATTCCCCCAAACACTTCCTCCTTCCCTTTTCTTTCTTTCCTTTTCACCTGCGCAAATTACACACACAACACAATCTCCTTCACACTTCTTTACCAACAAACACCACATTCATCATAAAACTTAAACCCAACCAAAACTCAATATTCATACACTCTCGTAACTCCACTTAAAACCGATTCAAAATACAATTAATACGAAGTACATTTTCATGAAAACAAACTGCATGGTTCTGTTTAAAAACTAAACAAATCCTCCTGTTTTGAAATCAACAAAAGATTATAAAATCCATTTCCAATACGTTTCAAAACATCGATATGTAAACCTATCAACTACCAGTTCTCAAACATCCTAAAATGTCTATACAATTATCAATCCAAAACATTCTAAAAACCCCAAAATCTATACATACGTCCCCACGGGTCGGTTAAGCGTCGACTGCGTCAGCACACCACCGCAGCCATTCTTTGTCAACTGGACTCATGTCTCAGGAGGAGGAATCTCGTCTTCACCTGTTTCCTCGTAATCACCTACACCATACGAATACACTATGAGATAAAATCTCAGGAAGCTCTACGTAAATGCAATGCGTGCTGTGCATATGAATCTGTAAATCATGCATCATTTTCTTTACTTTACTTTACTGTGGGTGTCACCGAGATCCAGACCCTCTAACCAGAGAGAGCACATCCAGCGGGCGGACTACTCTTTCCAGCTAGAGGAGGGGGGGTACACGCTTACAACTCGTACAACCGTGCCTGAGCCCCATCTCGCATGACCTATAAACTGTATGCCTTTCGGCCTGTAAGCCTTTCGGCCGGTAAACTGTAAGCCTTACGGCCGATTATATTCTTTGCATTATCTTTAAAACAATGTGCGGAAATTCGTTTTCATGTTTTTCTTTAAAACAAGTGATGCGTGAACAGTTCAATATCTTAAAGTAAACAAACAATAATATGTACCGTCAAGACCGTAAAGCGTAACCTATAAACCACTAAACCTAGCTACCCAAACCAAGCCAAATTAAACAGACGCATCTCCAAAACTCCTCGAGACGACATTCGAGGTACGTTGTAGGCCAATCGGCCAGAGAAGATCACGAGAACTTATCTCGTGTCCAAAACAGCTCAAGCTCCGTCCACGAGCGTTGTTTGTCTGAAGTAAAACACAACATTGACGGTAAAACTAATTTAAGCCATCGATCGTCCAAATTTACAAAACCTTAACTAAGGAAACTTCCTAAAGTTCTAATCCAATTTATTGAGCTATCTATTCGAGCAATTTACGCTCGGCACCTCAATTCACAATTTACGAGTTTTTCCTTAAAAACCCGAAAATCCCTAGTTTTTAACTTTTTTCTCAAATTGGTTTAAATTCGTCCAATAACGTTCAATACTTTCTTTATATCGTCAATCACAATAAACCTATTAATTACGAACCCTAAATCGCGTTTTTAATCAAAAACCTAACGAAAACCCTAAACGTATAACTCTACGAAACTCAGAATATAAAGTTCGGAAACTATAGAATCATACCTAGGGTTGAGAAAGGAGAAGAAAACACGAAGAACGGAGGAGAAACGGAGGAGAACAGAGGTCGGAATCGTTGAAGTCACCGTGAGGGAATCGCCTGAAAATAGAGAAAGCTCTCTGGAAGACTTCACGCAACAGGGAAGAGAATGAGGAAAGAAAAGAGTTAAGTTATTTTATATTTTGATTTAGCAAATTTACCATTTCGTCCTTCTTTAGTTTTTATATTAGTTTCGTCCTTCGTTTCGTTAATCGGCTAACAACTCTGGTTCTCCAAACTTCTTTATTTCGTCATTAAATCCCGCTCATTATTTGGGATTTATTAAAATTATCCGTTCATAAATCGGACCCCGTTTACTATTTTTTACTAAAACGTCATATACATGACGAGAAACGTATTTACTCAGAATATAGCGTCCAAACTCCGAAAATTCTCATAATTTCCTTAAAATTTCTATAAATTGTTAGGATCGTAATGACGCTTTCCGTTTGTGAAACTGATTTGATTTGACATATTTACCAAAAATGCCACATATATATTATAATATAAAATTCCGTACGAGCCGGATATTACATTCCACCTGCCTTATTTAGAATTTTGTCCACAAAATTAAATCATACAAACAATTCAGGATATTTAGTCATCATATCCTGCTGTCGTTCCCACGTAGCCTCTTCTACCTTGTGGTTCCGCCACAACACCTTGACCAGCGGAATCTCTTTGTTGCGTAGGACTTTAATGGAAGACTCCAAAATACGTACCGGCCTCTCCTCGTAAGTCAAGGTAGGCTGTACCTCGATCTCTGTAGCCTCCACGACATGTGATGGATCACGTAGACATCTCTGAAGCATAGATACGTGGAATACATCGTGGATACCCTCCATAGAAGCCGGAAGCTGTAGTCTATACGCCAACTTCCCGACCCTCTTCAGAATAGGAAAGGGCCCCACATAATGAGGGTTTAACTTACCCCTCCTTCCAAATCTCGCAACACCTTTGAACGGAGAAACTTTAATATAAACTTCGTCACCTTCCTTGAACTCTAGCTCTCTCCGTCTCGTGTCAGCGTAGCTCTTCTGTCTGCTCTGAGCTACCTCGATACACTGTCGAATAATGGCAATCTTCTCTGCCGTCTGTTGTAGAATCTCAGGACCAACGATGCTGGCCTCGCCAACCTCGTCCCAATACAACGGAGATTTACATTTCCGACCATACAAAGCCTCGTACGGCGCCATGCCAATGGTAGCCTGGAAGCTGTTATTATATGAGAACTCGATCAGTGGCAAATACCTGCTCCACGATCCCTGAAACTCCAGCACACATGCTCTGAGCATATCCTCCAAAATCTGATTCGTCCTCTCTGTCTGACCATCAGTCTGAGGATGAAATGCAGTGCTGAAATTAAGCTGAGTCCCCGTAGCTTTATGCAGGCTCTTCCAGAACTTCGAAGTAAATCTCGGATCACGATCTGAGACTATCGAAACTGGCACTCCATGAAGTCTGACAATCTCCTGCACATAAAGCTCGGCAAGCTGGTCCATCGAAGAAGTCATCTTCACTGGCAAGAAGTGAGCTGACTTTGTCAATCGGTCCACAATCACCCAAACACCATCATGGCCCTTCGTCGTCCTCGGGAGCCCCACAATAAAATTCATGGAGATCTGCTCCCATTTCCACTCCGGAATCGGCAGTGGCAATAATGTTCCGGCCGGCCTCTAGTGCTCTGCCTTCACCTGTTGACATACCAAACAGGTCTCAACGTACTTGGCAACCTCCCTCTTCATGTTCGGCCACCAGAAATGTTGCTTTAGGTCCAAGAACATCTTAGTACTTCCCGGGTGTACAGAATATGCCGAAGAATGTGCCTCGGCCAATATCTCTTTCTTCAGATCCTCGTCGTTAGGCAGGTACCACCTATGCCTGAACCGTAGAATACCATCATCTGATAAATGAAAATCTGACGAGTCTCTCAATGTCATGCTGGATCGAAGCTCCTCACACTCCGTATCATTCTGCTGAGCCTCACGTATCATATCCAGAATAGTCGGCCTAAGAAAAATGTTGGTGAGCATACTGGACAACTCTGCCACTATCTCAACGTCGAACCTCTCAATCTCAGACCGCAGCGTAACTGACATCGCTGCTAATGAAGGCTGACTCGCAGAAAGCACTCTACTTAAGGCATCAGCAACCTTGTTCGCCTTTCCTGGATGGTACTTGATATCAAAATCGTAGTCTTTGACGAACTCAAGCCACCTTCTCTGACGCATATTCAGCTCCTTCTGCGTAAATAAATACTTCAAACTCTTGTGGTCAGAAAATATCTCGCACTGCTATCCATATAAATAATGTCTCCATATCTTCAGTGCGAAGACCACAGCTGCCAACTCAAGGTCGTGCGTAGGGTAATTCTGCTCGTACGGCTTCAACTGCCGAGAAGCATATGCAATAACTCTTCCCTCCTACATCAATACACAACCGAGTCCCACTCCAGACGCGTCACAATATATACTGAACTTGTCACCTTCAATAGGTAAAGCCAATACTGGAGCGGTGGTCAATCTCTGCTTTAACTCTATAAAACTATCATCACAAGCAGGCGACCATATAAATCTCTCGTTCTTCCGTGTCAATCGTGAAAGAGGAAGTGCGATCTTCGAAAATCCCTCTATGAATTTCCGATAATAGCCAGCTAATCCGAGAAATCCATGCACCTCTCGTACGTTCTTCGGCTGTGGCCAATCTCTGACCGCCTGAATTTTGCTTGGATCCACAGAAACCCCTTCTTCTGATATAATGTGGCTAAGAAAACTGACTCGATCCAGCCAAAACTCGCACTTAGAGAACTTTGGATACAACTGGTGTTGGCATAAAATCCTCAAAACTATTCTCAAGTGCTCCTCGTGTTCTTCCTTCGTCTTAGAGTAGATCAGAATATCGTCGATGAAAACCACCACGAACTTGTCCAGATACTCCTTGAAGACACGGTTCATCAAATCCATAAACGCTGCAGGGGCATTAGTAAGTCCAAAAGACATGACAAGGAACTCATAATGCCCATACCTCGTTCGGAATGCCGTCTTCAGTATATCATCCTTCCGGACCTTCAGCTAATTGTAACCCGAGCGTAGATCAATCCTCGAAAATACTCGGGCACCTTGCAGCTGATCAAATAAATCATCAATCCGGGGTAGTGGATACTTATTCTTCACTGTAAGTTTATTCGGCTCTCTGTAATCGATGCACATCCTGAGGGTCCCGTCTTTCTTCTTAACAAATAGAACGGGAGCACCCCAGGGTGAAACACTGGGTCGAATAAAACCCTTCTCTAACAGCTCGTCAAGCTGAGTCCTCAATTCCCTCAACTCAGCTGGTGCCAACCGATACGGGTTCTTAAACCTCGGCGCGGAGTTTTGATATACATCAATAGTGAATTTGATCTCCCGGTCTGGTGGTAACCCGGGAAGATCATCAAGAAAGATTCAGAGAACTCTCTGACAATAGGAATGTCGGTCGGCTTTTCTCCGCTGAGCAACTGACAATCAAATACAGAGGCCAAATAATAGAGCACGCACCTTTAAACTGCTCATTGACCTTCATGGAATAAGAAATAGGCGAGCTACTCAATCTGCTCATCGCTTGATAAGAAAACTCGGCTTTACCCGGGGTCGAAAGGTCACAATCCTGGATCGACAATCGATGGTGGCGAAGTGCTGTGCTAGCCAGTCCATCCCTAAGATCAGATCATAGTGTTCTATGCCCATAACAATAAGGCGAGCATAGAGGGTTCTGTCCCCAATCGAGATAATATTGCCCTGAACTACACGACCTGACTGCATACGCTCTCCTGAAGGTAACATCACACTATACTCGCATTCTGCTAACTCAGGCGCAAGCCTCAATCTAGACACACAAGCCGTGGAAACAAAAGAGTGCGTAGCCCCCGTGTCTAACAAAAAAAATACAGCTGTGCCCATAATCAGAATAGTACCTGCTATCACGGCAGGCTGATCCTCGTCATCAACATCGTTAGGCTCTATAAATGCGAAGATCCTGGGCATGACTCTCTTCTGATCACTGCCTGACTGACTTCGACCCTGCTTCGGGCAGTCTTTAATAAAATGGCCTTGTTCTCCACACCAATAGCACACATTCATGCCTAATCTGCACGGGCCACTGTGCCCCCTCTGGCATTTAGAGCAAATAGGTATCTGAAAAGCCACCTGTACTTGCTTCCCTTTACCCCGATCATTACCTCCCTCAAGAGGTCTCTTGACACCCCTCTGTTGCTGCTGAGGCTGTGCTCTAGGCTGCCAACCTTGGTTCAGAGACTGAGGACGTATCTCTCGGAAGAAACCCTTAGATGGCTCCCTCGGTTTGGCAGAACTCTGATCAACTGCCTCAATATCAAGAGCCCTGGCCATGATCTCGTCGTAGGATACATTCCGTAACCCAGATATAGTAAGGCACATCCGGAACTCCTGGTTAAGTCCCTGTAAGAATAGGCGTACCTTGTCTTCGTTAATACTAACCTGACGTGGCGCAAATCTAGAAAGGGCTTCAAACTTCCTCACATATTCGGCAATAGAACTAACCTGCCGTAACTGCATAAACTCAACCATCTTCGCCTCTCGTACGGTATGGCTGAAATACTTGCCATAAAACAACTCTTTGAATCGTTCCCAGCCCATTATCGTAATATCAGTGGTTGCCTTAACGTTGTCCCACCAGAATCGGGCATCTAAAGCCAGGTGGTAAGTCACCAACGCCACCTTTTCTCCGTCTTCGATGCTAGCATAGTTCAACATATTTTCCATAGTACGAATCCACTCCTCAGCTGAAGCGGGATCCGTAGATTGTCCATTAAATATAGGAGGTTGGAGCTTTTGGAACCTCTCCATCCCCTTATTGCCGGGAGTCGCCGCCTCACGAGCTCTAACGCCTTCACGGTCAATTAAGGTGCCCAGTTGTTGAGACTATCTCTCCATCTGTTGAGCCTGTCGCTCCATATGTTGAGACTGCTGGGCAATAAAATCCTTCAGAGTGTCTATTGTATCGTCGCGGTCATCTCGATCGTTTCGTGGACGCACCATATTTATAAAATTCCTATACCAAAGTTAAAACACAATAATCTAAGAAACTAGAAATCAAATAAAGCTATAAACGTACTTACAGTTGATGAAGAATGTTCGCGTAGTGGCTGTGCAGTCGAGCAGTCTACAGAACCGATTTTAAAACCCGGGGGCTTTGATACCATAAGTTGTCACGACCCTAATACTGTACCCAATTTCCGTACTATTTATTTTTTTTATTTTTTTTTAAATCTTAAGTGGACTTTACACAGAAACTAAATCGGAAATTTAAATTGAAATTAGAATCGAAGTTCATTTAAAACAAATAGTAAAACAATTGAAATTTAAAACAATTAAATCAATTAAAACTATTAATTATTTGAAATAAAACTTATAATCGGCCGAAGGGGGCAAAAGGGGCAATCGCCCCATTTCTGCAGGGGCGATCAGTTGCCCATAGACGGGGCGACTGATCGCCATCGGCGATTCGCAACAGGCGAATGTTCGCCTGTTGCGAAACGCCTGTGGCTATTGATCGCCACAGTTTGTGGCGATCAATCGCCACACCCTCTGGATTTCTCCAGAGGGAGGCGATTCGATCGCCGCGCTTGGCGACTATTCGCCAAGCGCTCTGTTTCCCCCTTCCCCCAAACACTTCCTCCTTCCCTTTTCTTTCTTTCCTTTTCACCTGCGCAAATTACACACACAACACAATCTCCTTCACACTTCTTTACCAACAAACACCACATTCATCATAAAACTTAAACCCAACAAAAATTCAATATTCATACACTCTCGTAACTCCACTTAAAACCGATTCAAAATACAATTAATACGATGTACATTTTCATGAAAACAAACTGCATGGTTCTGTTTAAAAACTAAAAAAATCCTCCTGTTTTGAAATCAACAAAAGATTATAAAATCTATTTCCAATACGTTTCAAAACATCGATATGTAAACCTATCAACTACCAGTTCTCAAACATCCTAAAATGTCTATACAATTATCAATCCAAAACATTCTAAAAACCCCAAAATCTATACATACGTTCCCACGGGTCGGTTAAGCGTCGACTACGCCAGCACACCACCGCAGCCATTCTTTGTCAACTGGACTCATGTCTCAGGAGGAGGAATCTTGTCCTCACCTGTTTCCTCGTAATCACCTACACCATACGAATACACTATGAGATAAAATCTCAGTAAGCTCTACGTAAATGCAATGCGTGCTGTGCATATGAATCTGTAAATCATGCATCATTTTCTTTACTTTACTTTACTGTGGGTGTCACCGAGATCCAGACCCCATAACCAGAGAGAGCACATCCAGCAGGCGGACTACTCTTTCCAGCTAGAGGAGGGGGGTACACGCTTACAACTCATACAGCCGTGCCTGAGCCCCATCTCGCATGACCTATAAACTGTATGCCTTTCGGCCTGTAAGCCTTTCGGCCGGTAAACTGTAAGCCTTACGGCCGATTATATTCTTTGCATTATCTTTAAAACAATGTGCGGAAATTCGTTTTCATGTTTTTCTTTAAAACAAGTGATGCGTGAATAGTTCAATATCTTAAAGTAAACAAACAATAATATGTACCGTCAAGACCGTAAAGCGTAACCTATAAACCACTAAACCTAGCTACCCAAACCAAGCCAAATTAAATAGACGCATCTCCAAAACTCCTCGAGATGACATTCGACGTACGGTGTAGGCCAATCGGCCAGAGAAGATCACGAGAACTTACCTCGTGTCCAAAGCAGCTCAAGCTCCGTCCACGAGCGTTGTTTGTCTGAAGTAAAACACAACATTGACGTTAAAACTAATTTAAGCCATCGATCGTCCAAATTTACAAAACCTTAACTAAGGAAACTTCCTAAAGTTCTAATCCAATTTATTGAGCTATCTATTCGAGCAATTTACGCTCGGCACCTCAATTCACAATTTACGAGTTTTTCCTTAAAAACCCGAAAATCCCTAATTTTTAACTTTTTTCACAAATTGGTTTAAATTCGTCCAATAACGTTCAATACTTTCTTTATATCGTCAATCACAATAAACCTATTAATTACGAACCCTAAATCGCGTTTTTAATCGAAAACCTAACGAAAACCCTAAACGTATAACTCTACGAAACTCGGAATATAAAGTTCGGAAACTATAGAATCATACCTAGGGTTGAGAAAGGAGAAGAAAACACGAAGAACGGAGGAGAAACGGAGGAGAACGGAGGTCGGAATCGTTGAAGTCGCCGTGAGGGAATCGCCTGAAAATAGAGAGAAAGCTCTCTGGAAGACTTCACGCAACAGGGAAGAGAATGAGGAAAGAAAAGAGTTAAGTTATTTTATATTTTGATTTAGCAAATTTACCATTTCGTCCTTCTTTAGTTTTTATATTAGTTTCGTCCTTCGTTTCGTTAATCGGCTAACAACTCTGGTTCTCCAAACTTCTTTATTTCGCCATTAAATCCCGCTCATTATTTGGGATTTAATAAAACTGTCCGTTCTCAAATCGGACCCCGTTTACTATTTTTTACTAAAACGTCATATACATTACGAGAAACGTATTTACTCGGAATTTAGCGTCTAAACTCCAAAAATTCTCATAATTTCCTTAAAATTCCTATAAATCGTTAGGATCGTAATGACGCTTTTCGTTTGTGAAACTGATTTGATTTGTCATATTTACCAAAAATGCCACATATATATTATAATATAAAATTCCGTACGAGCCGGATATTACATTCAAAACCTTATTCAAAACAAGGTTGTGATATGCCCACGGCCCTGATCCATTGAGCACAAGTCAAGGTAAGTATTTATTATATCTATTTTATTTATCTAATGGACTTGTGGAATTTTGTAGGTAAATGGTTTCTCAAGGCTTGGAGAAAATCATTGAAGAAGGAATTTGTTTTCCTTTAATTCAAATTATGTAACCGAGCCTTGTATTTAATTTATATATTTTTAGGAAACTTTAGTTTTGTTTAAAACTCGTAATTTGGCAAACTTTAGCCTTTTAGAATGCATGTTTGTAATGGTCTTTAAAGGGGATGCTAAACCAAGGCGAACCAAGGGCAGAACCGGCTGATTCGAGAATAACAAAGGGCTGAACCGGACTGAACCAAGGTAAAACAAAGCTGAACCGGACTAAACCAAGGAGCAGAGGAGTGAACCAGCACTTGGAAGCTCGCTGCCCAGTGAACCAGACCGCGAGTTTTCTGCAGCAGCTCCAACGGCTACAAATCGAGCCGTTGCCCGACAATATCCAGAGCGCTTCTCTTCTCTCCTTCTTCTTCCCCGAATTCTTCCTCTTGTATTTAAGCTTCCCTCCACCTCTATAATTTGGTTAGCCAGTTGAATGAATATTTGGAAATTTAAAGAAGAATTTTTCTTCTTGTTCGGAGCGATCTCCGCGAGCGACAGAGAGAGTTTCTCTCGGTGCTTCATCGGCGCGCAGCGCCTGGATGAAGCCCCCGATTGCACCCCGAGCTTGTGGCTGCTAGGGGGTGTTCTTAGTCCTTCCCTTCTTCTTCCAAGCCATGGAAGCGAGGAGAAAGGGCGAACGCCATAGTTCCCACCGCCGAGAACTCCTTCGCTGGCAACGAAGGAATTCTGTCACCCGAAAATGCCGAGTCGTTATGGGGTCAGTTTCGGGCCTTCATTTTACTCCTCCATCATTTCCGCACTGTTCTGAGTAGCACCCACCTCCGCAAGCGTTCGGTAACTCCCTCTTCCCTTCTCGCCATCATCCCTGTTATTTCTTTGTTTTTTTGTCTGTTTAGCGTCTGTTTTGGGGTGTCTTCGAGCACCGATCGTTGTTTCGTTTTTTGTTGTCTTCCGCAAGCGTTTTCTAACCCCATTGGAGGCCCGTAGCCTATCAGGTTGTAAAACATATTTGACAGAGATTCAAGAAACACAGACTGCATGGATAGCTCTAGAATTCAAGACCATCCATGCACAACATAAAAAGGAAGAACTCAAACAATTCCAGAATGTTTTCAACACATTTCAAAACATATATGCAACTGTCAAATACAGAGGTTTTAGACATCAATACAGGATTGAACCTACAGAACTGAACCTACACTTCAAATGTTTGAAAACTTCAAAAGATGATACAGAACTTGACATAATTTCAGAAAATACATTCCACAGGAAATACATTTGTCTGACTGCAGCAACCAACCCCCAGGAGCTCGATCCGCCAACTACATCAGATCGTCATCTTAAGGCATAATGTCCTCATCCGGAGGATCCATACCTACAACAGGGAGTTCAACTATGAGCCTAGAGCTTAGTAAGAACATACAATGTAAAGTGATGCACGTGCTATGCATGAACATTTTCAAATACATGAATATTACATTACATTTCACTGGACAGGAAGGTATAAGTGGGAGGAAGAGCTGGCGCAACAGGAGTACATGCCACAACAGGACATAACAGGAGTACATGACAGGATGCCAGTCCTCGTCCACACTTAACCATACATTTCATTACAGGTTTTATCTTACTTAACTTCAAACCGTGTGTAGAAAACATTTTCATGACTTTCAGAGAAAACGTGTATTCATGAACATTCATAGACAGACGACAGAATAATAAGCAGGATATAAAACAAAACACACTTAACCTAAAACATAACCTACGGTTTAACTACCCAACAGAAATTCTGACAACATAAAACCTAGTACCTCCATATTGTAGGGCCTTAAGGGCCAAACCTATATGTATGAACTTACCTGTTTACTGCGGAGTTGAGAGTCTTGAACGTGTTGCCTTGGTGATGCACGAATCTATGACGTGCACGAAGAGGGAAATTAACAAGCAGCAAATGCTAACTAATAACTTAGTAGAATAAGCTTCAAACTCCATTCAAACCTTTAGAAAACAAACCAACGTGTTTTCATGTAAAAACAGTGAGTTCACTCCAAATTATCGTAACCTCAAACTCTAACAAAATTCACATTTTAACTTATTCAAAGTTGTTAGTTTTAGCAGATGTTTACCTTAGGTAGAGAAACAGAAGAAAACTGAGGAGATCGAAGGAGCTTCGAAGGGTGTTTGTCGCTTGGAAGAGAGAAAACAGAGGGAAGTGGAAAGAAGCAGATGAGAAATGAGGGTTTCACGTAGGAGGGAAGAGAAAAGAACATGGCTTCTTCAACAAGTCGCCAGGTGTCACTCAACCATTGGCCTCCTCCCACCAACCTTAATTGGCTCCCTATTTTGCCCTTCCATTGGTTTTTAACTAAATTAATATTTAGTTCCACAAATCATTTTTTTACGAATCACACATATTCAATTGAAAACATCGGCAAATTCGTAAAAACACGCATTGTATAAATATTCTCATTAATCCCGTTTAATAATTCAATAAATATTTATATGGCAAAATTGCCGGGTGTTACAAATTGAGTCCATTGGACCTATATTATCCAATATATTCAAAAAACCAAAATCATAAAAATTTATTAAACTACTTTAATGAATTTTATACTATGGTGTGTAATATATAGTTTACATAAATGGATATGAAAGTAGGTTAAATAAATTCAACGTCAACCTCATGCAAATAGGATTAGCAAGTCACGTAAGAAACAATGAAATTGACCGAAATTTTTTATTATTTTAAGATGTTCTCTTTATTTAAGAACCTGAACTGATTAAACTTTTGTCATTGAAGCGTCTGCATTATTGTTTTTCTTGATATATTATCTAGAATTTTTGTTGAGAATTAAACTCAAAAAAAGCAGTTTTTGAAACGAAAATTTGAGGGTCCTAATGGCATTCATTTCTAACGTGTAACATATGGATTTAAAGCCCTTGAAGTCTACTTTCCAACGGTTTAAGTTTCAGGTCATTTGAGAGTTTTTTAGAAGAAGTTATGACATTGAAGAGTCAAGAATAAATGTTAGGAATAAATGTGATGTTTTCTAGTCTTTAATTATGTTTTATGTTATGAATGTAAAGAGTCAAGCATGACTCTATAAATAGTGCAATATGTTTGAATGAAAAATAGAGAGAAGTAAAATAAAAACTTCATTTGTGAAGATCATTGTTTGGTGTTCATTTTTTCTTCCTCTCCAAAAATAAACAATATTCGAGTGTCAAATT
The DNA here is from genome assembly GCA_022432975.1 of Begonia masoniana. Taxonomy (NCBI): domain Eukaryota; kingdom Viridiplantae; phylum Streptophyta; class Magnoliopsida; order Cucurbitales; family Begoniaceae; genus Begonia; species Begonia masoniana. The sequence continues at coordinate 15,085,105 of CM039509.1, forward strand.
GGTATCAGAGCATGGCGAACTATAGGAGCATATCGTTGGGACAAATGCCGCTGCCACGACTCACCAAGACAAACTACGACAATTAGAGTATTCAAATGCGTGCATTGCTTGGCGCACAAGACACATGGGAAGTTGTCGAAACCAGCTTCACGGAGGTGGAAGCTATTGATTCCTTGACGGCGAATCAATTAAAAGCCTTGAAAGAAATGCGAGTGAAGGACAAGACCGCTCTCTACCTTTTGTTTCAAGTAGTAGATGAGTCGGGTTTTGAGAAGATTGCTGGTGCATCAACTTCGAAGGAAGCATGAAATACCTTGCAAAAGGTGTTCAAGGGTGCCGACCGAGTTAAACAAGTGCGGCTTCAAATACTTCGAGGCGAATTGGAAGCCATGAAGATGAAGGAGTCAGAAGACATATCAACCTATATCACACGTGTGCAAACGGTGAATCAACTCAAACGCAATGGAGAAACCCTCACGGATGCAAGGGTCTTGGAGAAAATTCTTCGGTCATTGACTGAGAATTTTGAGAATGTTGTATGCGCAATCGAGGAGTCAAAGAATTTGGAAGAGATGTCTATCGATGAACTCGCGGGCTCTTTTGAAGCACATGAACAAAGGAAGAAGAAGAAGACATAAGAAGTCTTAGAGGAGTCCTTACAAACGAAGGCGACTATCAAGGAGGATAAAGCAATGTACGCGCAACACAACCAAGGAAGAGGACGAGGCCGTGGTGGTCATGGTTTTGGTCGCGGCCGAGGTCGTGGTCGCGGAAATAATCATGAAGAGAAGGGTGAGATTAGCCAACAAAATTGGCATGGACGAGGACGCGGTCGTGGAAAAGGTGGCCGGGCAAATCGTTCAAATATTGAGTGTTACAACTGCAGTTAGTATGGACACTACGCAAAGGAGTGCTACTCTGAGAAGAAGGTGGAAGAAAACGCGAATCTAGTCGCGGAAGATGAGACGAAAGACGACAGCGTTCTCATGATGACCCAAAAAGGTTCCACTTCAGATAGTGACACAGTATGGTATCTCGACACTAGTGCTAGCAATCATATGTGTGGACACAAACATCTGTTTGTTGATATGCAAGAGATAAAAGACGGACACGTGTCTTTTGGAGATGCTTCAAAAGTCCAAGTCAAAGGCCAAGGAAAAATATGTTTTTCTAAAAAGGATGGAAAGGAAGGAACAATGGAAGATGTTTACTATGTTCCCGACTTGAAAAGTAACATTCTCAGCATGGGTCAATTATTGGAGAAGGGATGTTCGGTCTTCATGAAAGACCGTATGTTGCACTTGAAGGACAAAGATGGCCGCTTGCTCGCACACGTGGAGATGGCAAAGAATCGAATGTTCAAACTCAATTTGAAAAACGTGCAAGAAAGATGTTTACAAGTAAATATGGAGGACAAAGCATGGTTATGGCATTTACGATTTGGACACTTACATTACGGGGGCCTAAAAGAGTTAGCAAAGAAGGAAATGGTCCATGGGCTACCTGACATAGACTACACCAAGAAATTTTGCGAGGGATGCGTACTCGGCAAACAAGCAAGGAGTACATTTCAAAAGAAGGCAGAATATCGTGCAAGGAGATCTCTCGAGTTGGTACACACCGACATATGCGGCCCAATCACACCGAAATCTCTTAGTGAGAAGAGGTATTTCATTACTTTCATTGATGATTACACAAGAAAGACTTGGGTTTATTTCTTGAAGGAAAAATCGAAAGCATTTGAAATATTCAAGAAATTTAAGGTGCTAGTGGAGAAGACGACCCGTTTTCACATCAAAGCTTTACGATCTGATAGAGGCAGAGAGTACATGTCAATCGCTTTCACAAGCTATTGCAAGGAACAAGGAATCAAAAGATTCTTGACCACACCTTACTCTCCTCAACAAAATGGTGTGGCCGAAAGAAAAAATCGAACAATTCTCGATATGGTTCGATCGATGTTGAAGAGCAAAAACGTACCAAAAGAGTTTTGGGCTGAAGCGGTGCAATGTGTTGTATATGTTCAGAATCGATGCCCACATATGATATTGGCAAATCAAACACCGCAACAAGCTTGGAGCGGCCATAAACCAACTGTATCACATTTTAAGGTGTTTGGTAGTATAGCTTATGCTTATATACCGGACCAAAGAAGAACCAAACTTGATGATAAAAGCAAGAGGTATGTGTTCATCGGGTATGACAAGAAGGCGAAGGCTTTCAAGCTGTTTAACCCAACTAACAAAAAGGTTGTGGTTAGCCGAGATGTACATGTGAATGAAGAAATGACATGGGATTGGAAGAACAACCAAAAGGAGGTAACACAAGATAAAGAAAAAGGAGAACCATCAATCGCTGCACCAATAATCACACCATCAATCTCTCACGCATCCGACGACGAAGAACAGCCTAGACAACCAAGAATGCGGAGTCTACAAGATTTATACGACTCGACAAGTGAAGTGCATTTGATTTGTTTATTAGCAGACACGGAGAATATTTCTTTTGAAGAGGCAGTGAATGATAAGAGGTGGAAAGTCGCGATGGATGAAGAAATAAAGGCAATCGAAAAAAATGAAACATGGGACTTGGTGGAGTTGCCGGAAGGATGTCAACCCATAGGAGTAAAATGGGTGTATAAGAAAAAGATGAATGCCAAAGGAGAGATTGAAAGACACAAAGCACTCCTAGTTGCGAAAGGTTATATACAAAAGGAGGGATCGACTATGATGAAATTTTTGCTCCAGTTGCAAGATTGGAGACGATTCGACTTCTTATATCTCAAGCGGCGCAATTTGAGTGGCCAGTCTATCAAATGGACGTGAAGTCTGCATTTCTAAACGGAGTACTTGAAGAAGAAGTCTATATTGAACAACCTCCTGGATTCATGAAAGTCGAAAAGGAGAGCAAAGTCTTGAAATTAAAGAAGGCATTATATGGGCTAAAGCAAGCGCCTCGAGCATGGAACACCTGAATTGACACCCACTTCAAGAAGAACGGATTCATACAATGTCCTTATGAACATGCGTTGTACGTGAAGAAAGAAGAAGAGAACTTGTTGCTTGTTGCTCTTTACGTTGATGATCTTATCTTCATGGGGAAAAACGAGAAAATGATAGAAGATTTCAAAGAAACCATGATGCGAGAGTTCGAAATGACGGGCTTGGGATTGATGAAGTATTTTCTTGGTCTTGAGATTAGACAAGAAAAATCTGGAACTTTTGTGTCACAAGAAGCATATGCGAAGGATATTTTGAAGAAGAGCAAGATGGAAAATTGCAAGCCGGTAGAAACACCGATGGAGCTCGGTACAAAACTCTCTAGGTTTGAGGGAGGAGATCGAGTAAACGTAAGTGACTACCGTAGTTTGGTTGGGAGTCTATGATATCTCACATGCACAAGGCCGAACATTGCATATAGTGTCGGCATAGTGAGCCGATACATGGAGGATCCAAAACACTTGCACCTAAAAGCTGTCAATAGAATTCTTCGATACATTCGAGGAACGGAGTCACTTGGATTACTCTATACAAAGACAGACGAATACAAGTTGATTGGTTACTCTGACAGTGATTGGTGCGGAGATGTAGATGATCGGAAAAGTACAGCGGGATTTGTATTTTATATGGGGAACACGGCATTCACATGGCTCTCGAAGAAACAACCAATCGTGACTTTGTCAACATGCGAGGCAGAGTATGTGGCAGCATCTTGGTGTGATCGCCACGCAATTTGGTTAAGAAATTTGCTACATGAATTGAATCTCCAGCAACATAAGGCAACTGAAATACGAGTTGACAACAAATCAGCAATTGAGTTGGCAAAAAAATCCTGTTCACCATGAAAGGAGTAAGCATATAGATGTTCGTTTCCATTTTATTAAGGAACATGTGAAAAAAGGAGAAGTGCAAATGAGTCATGTTGCGAGTCGTGATCAAGTTGCAGACATGTTTACAAAGCCGCTTCCAAGAGTTCTATTTGAAAACTTGAAGGAGATGATCAGAATGAAAGATCGAAAAAGTTTGAGTTTAAGGGAGGAATTTGTTGAGAATTAAACTTAAAAAAAGCAGTTTTTGAAACGAAAATTTGAGGGTCCTAATGGCATTCATTTCTAACGTGTAACATATGAATTTAAAGCCCTTGAAGTCTACTTTCCAACGGTTTAAGTTTCAGGTCATTTGAGAGTTTCTTAGAAGAAGTTATGACATTGAAGAGTCAAGAATAAATGTTATGAATAAATGTGATGTTTTATAGTCTTTAATTATGTTTTATGTTATGAATGTAAAGAGTCAAGCATGACTCTATAAATAGTGCAGTATGTTTGAATGAAAAATAGAGAGAAGTAAAATAAAAACTTTATTTGTGAAGATCATTGTTTGGTGTCCATTTTTTCTTCCTCTCAAAAAATAAACAATATTCGAGTGTCAATTTTTAGTTGTTTAGCTCAAAATTATAAATTGTTGTAGGAGCCGAGCATGATGCACGTGCAAGGCGTTCATCTTTTTATTTTTATTTTCAATTTAAATCATTATTTTGTTTTAAATATTTTCTGATTAATATCATTTTAGCATTTTAATGTTAATTTATTAATAATTTTATATCAAAATTGTGCTAAAACGCTCAATTATTTTACTCGCCCTGAAATATGGGTTTTGGGTCAGTCATTACCGCTGATTACATAAATTTTTGGAATTTTGCAAGAAAACCTAATATTTAAAGGGATGCCAGTCGTCCCTAGCCATTCTAGCTATGAACTCTTCCGTTTTAGCTGCTTCCAAGCTTTATGTACTAAATCAAAAATGGAGTTCCACGTAAAGATCGGAAGGGTCGGTGAAGAAGACAATAAGCAGACATGATCTTACAAAACACCGATAGTGTCAAGACATGGAAAAAGATCTGCGATGAAAACAGAGATCTATTCGACCTTCGAAAAAAATGTAATACAACATGATAACAATCAAATCTAACCCAACAACATTACAAACAATATAAAATGAAGATCTAAACATAAACTGTGTCAAAAAATTAAAGGATAAATATCAATTTCTCCCCTAAAATATGAGGGTGTTTGCAGTTTCTACTTCGAATTTTAAATTTCGTCAAGTGTCACATTGTACTTTAGTTTATTATCCATCCACACTCTCATATTACCACATCCCTTAAACTCTTACCATGTGCATCGCACATGGTTGGCAGAAGGCATCTTCCTTGCAGCACTTTTCGCACAAGAGGGAGTCTTCAAAATCTTCATGGTCCAAGGTGGTGATCAAAATTACAAAATAAAACATACTCAGGGTATCGGCTGCCATGGCCGACCAGATAGCTCATTTCCATTGGATTTTTACCCAGTACGTATTCTGCCTGCTTAAATCAGAAAAATAAAATCTCGCCCTTCATATCATTTGACTCGTTTACACTCATTTCCATACCTGAGAGGACGCGAAGTTTCGCAGATCATCCGGCCCGTATAATTTTGTGTCACAGTTTATCGTTTCGATCTCCGACGCCAGCATATAATCGCTGAAAAGAAGAGCTAGAAATGCAGAAGCTACAGAATGCTGCAAAAAGTTATAACTTTCCACCCATATTAACCCACCTGCATCAGAACCGCTAAATGGAATAAAAATGGCAGGTTGCTGTATAATCATGGGGAAAAAATGGTACTTCTTGTTCTACTGGAAGTGGCCGTCGGCGAATCTTGTAAAAGCTCACACATAACAGCCTCGGCCTATTTACTGTAAATTTGAAGATCAATATCTTCCGCAGTAGAAGTGTTATCTCCACGACCAAATATATGTACGATGAAGATTTTGAATAGGTTCTCCATATTAACGGAAGTACCTTTGCTGTTGTAGTTTAGTTCTTTTAGTCTGATTAGTTTTTACTTTTCTGTACCTGTCTTATCATTGCTTTTCCTTTGATACATATGTGTAAGAATTTACAGATGAATATAGAGTTAATTTACAGAGCCATCACTTCTCTTCTTCTTCACCCTTCTGGTTTTCAAATCTTTAGATTCAAAACTCAACGTGGTATCAGAGCCATGGCATCTTCTAGTTCTATTCCCTCCTCTGCCACTCTCACGGCCTCTTCTTCCCCTCCTCTCCCTCCGCTTCCCTCAATAAATCAAACATTTACAATGAAGTTAAACAGCACCAATTACCTTGTGTGGAAGACCCAACTGCTTCATGTTGCCACTGCCAATGGAATCCAACATCTTCTGGACGGTTCCTCTGCTTCACCTCCACAATTTCTGGATGCTCTCTCCTCTCAAATCAACCCGGAGTTTCTGGTATGGCAACGCTACAACAGTCTCTTTCTCAGCTGAATTTTTGCTTCACTGTCGGAAGAGCTTCTTCCACAAATGATTTCCTTCTCCTTTGCCCGTGAGGTTTGGTCAGCCCTAGAAAGAGTTTTTGCCTCCTCCTCCTTGGCAAGAATTGCTGACCTAAGGAGTCGCCTTCACTCTCTGTCCAAAGACGGTCTCTCTGGTTCATGCTATTTTCAAAAGCTCACGGCCATTTACAATACCCTTGCTGCGATTGGAGAACCGGTCTCTTATCGGGATCAAATTCTTTATCTTCTCAACGGCTTAGGCAGCGAATACAATTCCTTTGTAACCGCAATTACATCGATTAAACCGCGCTAACCAGCCTCCTCTGGAAGAAATCCAAAGCCTCCTTCAAAGCTTCGACTTCCGTCTCGAACGGCAAAACTCGGTCCTCTCCCTTCCGACGCCGAACCAGATGCAGGCCAACTTCATTGCTCAGCACTTTTTCCGTCCACCGTGGAGCCCTCGGCCACCTTTTCAGATGCGCTACCCCCTTTGACACAAAATCCCTTGGGAAAAGGATCCGTGTTCAAACCCACAAATATTCAAGAAGTGCTCGGGTGACTAGTGTTGTGCAAACTTAAAATAAAGAGAAGAAAATAATAGAAATAAAGTGCAAGAAACTAAATTAATGCTAGATGATACAATGGCCGAGAGTTAGATGTTAGATGATGGCATGAAGCATGAAGAAAAAAAAATAAAAGAAAATGAAGAGAAAAGTGGAAGAAGAAGTAATGGAATGAAGGAAATAAAAATACAATAAAATAAAGGTGATTTGTGTGGCCGAAATTTAGAGAGTGAATGTGGGTGAAATGTGAAGACGATAAAATAAAGAATACCCTTGGCGGATCCGTAGAGCGATATTACGGGTTAAGCTCTCGGATAAACGTTTTTCGGGAGGAAAACGACCACCGTAGGCTGGGATTTTCGTCCTCAATCCTAATCCCAATGGAAAAGGTGAGGGAATAGCTAAGAGCTATCCTAGCAACCCAAACTAGGTTAGCAATGGAGGGCTACTCCACTTGGTTCAAAGAACCAAGGAAAAACTCTAAAGGTTACCCACCTTAGAAGAGAGAAATAGAAATTTCATAAATGAGCAAATATTGTCATACATGCACCAATGCCATGAATTTATAGAAATCCTAGAGTGGATTAGGGTTTCCATAAGGATGAATGAATGGTGACCCTTGGATGAAAAAAGATGGATGGCCAAGATCAAAGCAAACAAGCACACATCCTACGGAGGAGATGAATGTCATTCCTAAAGGGATCAATGGAGGGAATCTTGCCACATCATCAATCCATGTTACCACTAACTCGTGTACTTGCAAAATCATACCTTTAAATGCGGGCTCTTCTTTGGGCCATGGATTCCTTTGGGCTCCATTTGTTGTAGACTTTTTCCTTGAATATTTGAGTTGAAATTCTTCAACCCATAATCCACCAACATACATCTAACCCTAACCACACAATCTAATGCATGAAATGCAATTATAAAATCCTTACAATAAAGGCGAATGTATGTCAAATAAGTTCAAAAATAAAAATTACAAAAATAGGGCTCGGGAAGACAAATTCCCATTGGGCTAAGTGATGACTCCTCCAAGCGATCCATATGCAATCCTTCCTCATAAATTTGTCCTACAAAAATAAAAAACACATAATAAGTATAGAATTTAGATAAGGTAAGGGATTCTACCAAGTTTCTTTTTGTATGCATCCCGAGGCATGTCATCCTCTCCGGGTGATTTGAGGGTTTGACCTCAAATCCGTTGGTTGACTTCTTCTCAAGGAGGACTCCAACAATTTCTCGTCTATTAGTTTGTTTATTACTTTTGATAGGTTTGAGTTTGAAAGCAATGAAGATATGTTCTTTCGTTAGAAATTCTAAATGGCATGGAGGAGGGATGATCTTACTAAAATTTTCTTTGGTAATGGTGGAAAGGTTGAATCCGCAGGCTACTTTGGAGGGCGTTTGCTCAAAGATGGAATGAAATTTTCCAAAGTAGTCGAATCCGACAATTAGTGAGGTGGGAATGAGAAAGTCCTCCGACCAAAGAAATAATTCAATTACACTTAAGACCTCAAAAGAAAATTTTCTTACCAATAGAACCTTAACTCTAGTTCTATGGTAGAATTTGTGGTAATTAAATGGTGGGGAACAAGGTTTTGGCAAACCACCAATTTGAAGGAAAGAGCGTTGGTTGTCTACAAAGGGAATAAATCTCCTATTCGTTTGTGTAGCTCTAGGAATGGTAATAGGAAGGTAAATGATTGGCTCTTGGCCATAGATTAACCTCTTCCTAAGGGATGGAACGGATCGAATAATTTCCTCAAGTTTTGGACGGAAAAGAAAGGGAGTGATGATCATACTACCGAAACCAAAAATTATTTCATCACTAAATTCCATTTTCTTATGAGGCCAAGTAATTACATTCTCCAATTGGCAAGGCAACTCATCGACAAATAAAGGATTGGGGTGTTCCTTGATAATAGAAATGTTCTCAAAATTTGGAAGGGAAGGAAATGACACCTCTTCTTCATACAAGGTATTATCATGCCAATTGATATTAAAGGATTCTTGTTTTTCACTCAACCCGCATTTTGATAACAAAAGATTTTCTTTTAATTTTCTTTTTTGGCGGGTGGCCTCATCGTGAGCAATTTGCTCGGGGGTCATTGGTAGTAATTTTAACTTTCTTCCTCCAAAGTTAAATGTATAACGGTTGAGGAATCCGTCATAGTTGACTCTACGGTTAAAATGCCATGGTCGTCCTAATAAGATATGGCTGGCATTCATTGGGACAACGTCACAAATAATCGAGTCTTGGTATTTTTCTATAGTGAAATCTACGGTTACTTGCTTGGTAATCTCACGCTCAATTCTATCGTCCAACCATTGGAGCTTATAAGGTGTAGGATGATTACGGGTTTCAAGTCCTAATTTATCGACCATGTCTTGGGAGGCCGCATTTATGCAACTTTCTCCATCAATTATCATAGAACAAACTTTATCTCTTACAGCACATCGACTATGAAATAGATTTTCACGTTGACAGTCCTTGTCCACGTGCTTAGATGTCAATGCTCGCCTTATGACCAATAATAAGGGTCCATCTTGAGGCTTGCATTCATCGGTTTCTTCTTCGTTTTCTACTTCTTTTTCATCCTTATCGATTATATTGTATTGGCCTTCATCCTCTTCACTTTCCCATTCACCCGTGGATTCCTTGATGACCATCACACGGTGATTAGTGCACTCGTTAGCATAGTGCCATTTTCCCAAACATTTGAAGCATTGCACATCTCGTGCTCTAGGTCCTTTAGGTTGGGGTTCTTGGGTTTTGTTCGGTGGGGGATTGTGAGGGGTGTTTGATGATTTTGGTGGCCAATTTCGATTGAAAGGTCTTTTCTCTTCTTGCTTTTGGATGGATTTCTCGGAATTGAAGTTTCTAGGTGGAATTTTATTAGGCAAGTCGGTCTTGCGCTTTCTCTTAAGTTGCCTCTCCACCGTGAGGGCCAATTGTATGACCAATTCCATGGTCTCCAATTGTTGCATTTCTACAAGATCTCCAATGTCACGATTCAAGCCTCTTATGAATCTAGCGATGAGTTGTTCTTGGGGTTCATCAATTGCGCATCGCATGTTAAGGGTTTCGAATTCGGTAAGATACTCATCTACTGAGAGGCTATTTTGCTTTAACGTGTGAAGTTGATGAAAGAGTTCGTGCTTGTAGTGACGAGGGACGAACCTATGGTGCATTAAGTCTTTCATGGAAGTCCAAGTTGTAACGGAAGGTCCTAAGGTTCGAATTCTTTGGGCCTTAAGGTTGGACCACCACAAAGCGGCGTGGCCCGTGAGTTCAAGAGAGGCTAATTGAATTTTTACTCGCTCGGAGTAATCATGACACTCGAAAACTCTCTCAACTTTATCAACCCAATCTAAATAAGTGTGCCCGTCACACGTTCCATCGAAAGGGGGAATCGTAATCTTGATGTTGCAGAGGTCGTCGATGTCCCTACGACGATTTGGGCGATACTCTTCATCATCAACCCAATCCTCATCCTCCAAATAATAAGATGGTCTCCTTCTACGGGGTTCAGCCCATTCTTCCTCTATGGGTGGTTGTGGAGTATGATTACGACGTCTGGGATGTTCGGGAATGATCCTAGAGGAGGTTTCTCGTGAAGGGACTTGTTCATTGGTTTCTCTACGGGGAGGATTGTTTAAAAACGACTGGACTTGTTGGTCAAGGTCGTTAACTAAGCTCTTTAAGACATCGATTTCTCTTTGCATGCCTCTTTGAGCGCTAGTTTCACCTTCGTGACGCGTAGGTTCGGGAGGGGAAGTGCCCCTAGCACGAGTTGGTTCCTTATGGGGTGTGTCACGTGTAAAACCACTCCTATTATATGGTTAATATCTTAGGAAATTTTAAGCACTAAAGGTAAATTCTTATCTAAGACGATAATAAAATAGGGGTCATGCTCACTTATCAATTAAAATTTGGTAATCAAATAAACAACTTAGATTACAATAATATTTGGCAACAACTAATTTAGAAATAAGATTTTCAATACGTGCAAGTATCACAATTTCAATCAAATTCCAAAAATTAATCGACTTTAAGCTAAAATCACTTAAGATAATATTAATGCAAGCTAAATAACTTTAAAAACAGCAAGTAATAACATTAAAACACAGATTTTATCAAGATTAACATGCTGAATTTTTTAAGCTAAATAGAGCAGAATTTTCCTAAGTGCACAATTTTCTTTATAGCCGATTTAAATATAACATTAATTATTCTTGTAATTCAAATTTTGTGCAATTAAATTACAGCATATAATATATGAATTATAAGCTAAATCCAAGTGCAAACATTCAGCAATTAACAAGGAAATCCGAGGCAAGAATACTAGAGAAACCGAATAAGGAAACAACACCAACAATCCGATTTTATACCCTTAATTCTAGGCCGATTTCATGCCAAATTTAATTCAGATTTTATGCTAAATTATAGGCAATCTCAGATGCAAAAATCATGATTCAAATCTAACATAATAGGATAGAAATTTTGAGGCAAGGATTATAAAAAAAACCGAGATGAAAACAACATGTAAACCGATTTTTGTAGCTTTCATTTTAGGGCCGAATTTCATGCATCATTCAATTTCAGAATTTATACTAAGTTACTAGCCAATATTAAGATGTCATTCAAGGTCCATAAACAAGAAAATATGCTAAGAAAAATGAGGCAATAATTGCACAAATTTGAGGAAAAAGATGAACATAAACCGAGAGCAAGATGAAGAGAAAAACCGAGAAAAGATGAAAGAAAAAGAGGTGCCTACCTTTGGCCGAAATTTTGTAGCATTGCATACCACATTTTAACAAGATATTCAAGAATTAAATGATAAGAAATATGGCAGCAATTATATTAGCAAGGTTAGCACAAAGTTAGCACAAGATAAATAAGAAAATAATGCAAGGAAAGGAAATGAGCCGCTATCCCGGTTTTGTGCCGAATTTTGACTATTTTTATAGCCACTAAAACGCATTTGGGAAGCCTTGTGGCTCTGATACCACTTGACACAAAATTCCTTAAGAAAAAGATCCGTGTTCAAACCCACAAATATTCAAGAAGTGCTCGGGTGACTAGTGTTGTGTAAACTTAAAATAAAGAGAAGAAAATAATAGAAATAAAGTACAAGAAACTAAATTAATGCTAGATGATGCAATGGCCGAGAGTTAGATGTTAGATGATGGCATGAAGCATGAAGAAAAAAAAAATAAAAGAAAATGAAGAGAAAAGTGGAAGAAGAAGTAATGGAATGAAGGAAATAAAAATGCAATAAAATAAAGGTGATTTGTGTGGCCGAAATTTAGAGAGTGAATGTGGGTGAAATGTGAAGACAATAAAATAAAGAATACCCTTGGCAGATCCGTAGAGCGATCTTACGGGTTAAGCTCTCGGATAAACGTTTTCTGGGAGGAAAACGACCACCGTAGGCCGGGATTTTCGTCCTCAATCCTAATCCCAATGGAAAAGGTGAGAGAATAGCTAAGAGCTATCCTAGCAACCCAAGCTAGGTTAGCAATGGAGGGCTACTCCACTTGGTTCAAAAAACCAAGGAAAAACTCAAAAGGTTACCCACTTTAGAAGAAAGAAATAGAAATTTCATAAATGAACAAAAATTGTCATACATGCACCAATGTCATGAATTTATAGAAATCCTAGGGTGGATTAGGGTTTCCATAAGAATGAATGAATGGTGACCCTTGGATGAAAAAAGATGGATGACCAAGATCAAAGCAAACAAGCACACATCCTAGGGAGGAGATGAATGTCATTCCTAAAGGGATCAATGGAGGGAATCTTGCCACATCATCAATCCATGTTGCCACTAACTCTTGTACTTGCAAAATCATACCTTTAAATGTAGGCTCTTCTTTGGGCCATGGATTCCTTTGGGCTCCATTTGTTGTAGACTTTTTCCTTGAATATTTGAGTTGAAATTCTTCAACCCATAATCCACCAACATACATCTAACCCTAACCACACAATCTAATGCATGAAATGCAATTATAAAATCCTTACAATAAAGGCGAATGTATGCCAAATAAGTTCAAAAATAAAAATTACAAAAATAGGGCCCGGGAAGACAAATTCCCATTGGGCTAAGTGATGACTCCTCCAAGCGATCCATATGCAATCCTTCCTCATAAATTTTTCCTACAAAAATAAAAACACATAATAAGTAGAGAATTTAGATAAGATAAGGGATTCTACCAAGTTTCTTTTAGTATGCATCCCGAGGCATGTCACCCTTCCTCCTGGATCCCCTTCAGGTGGAGCTGGCCCCTGGCGTTCTCCTCGACCCCCGAACAGCCACCGCCCACGATGCCAAATCTACAATCGAATGGGCCATTCGGCCTTAAAGTGTTACTATTTCCTAGACCCAGCCTATCGCCCCTCTAACCCCCGAGCCCTCTTCCCTTCAGCCCAAGCCAACTTCCTTAGTTATCCTTCTGATCCAACCCAACCACCAAATCCTTACCCCTATTATCCAGCCCAAACCCTTACCCCTTTGATCCAACCCAACCATCAAATCCTTACCCCTATTATCTGGCCCAAACCCCAAACCCACCCATTTTCTCTGCTGGTCCGGTTCACCCTCAAACCAATTACATTTCTGAACACTCCCCGAACTCGCCCTCTGTCTTTCCAACAAACTCCTCCGGCTTTCTCCCGACACCGTCTTCCTCTCCGTTGGCCGCACCTTGGATTCTCGACTCCGGCACGACCCACCACTTCACGCCAGACTCGAACACCCTCTGCCATCTTCAACCTCTCTCTGGCCCGTCTCAAGTGGCCACGGCAGAAGCTAATTTACTTCCCCTCTGTCTTTCAAGTTCAACTATAATTCCGGCCGTCGGCCGCTCTCTGCATTTACAAAATGTCTACCATACTCCTCACATCTCATATAATCTATTGATTGTTTCCAAATTATGTCAAGACAACTCTGTTTTTGTGGAATTTCATCAAAATTGTTTTCTGGTTAAGGATCAGAATTCTCACCGCATCCTGCTCTGTGGTTCCCTCAGTGATGGTCTCTACCATGTTCCGTCGCCTGCTCCACTTTTGTCTCTTGCTGCTCGGCTCAGTCCTTCAGCACCTGTTTTGGACAACATTTGGCACCTTCGACTGGGTCACCCCTCCGCTCCTGTTTTGCAGCAAGTCATGAAAGCTTGTAATCTCCGTACCACTTCCTTTTTGCATCAATTTTGTACCCCTTGCCAAATGAGCAAAAATCATCAGTTACCATTTCCAATTTCTCAATCTCATGCTCAATTTCCTTTCGAGCTTGTACATACTGATGTTTGGGGTCCATCCCCGGTTAAATCTATTAATGGTGCACGATATTTTGTCTTATTTGTTGACTACTGTACTCGTTTTACTTGGTTGTTCCTTTTGAAATTGAAAAGTGAAGTGTACAATATCTTTGTGAATTTTCATACATTTGTCTATACTCAGTTTGGTGTTAAAATCAAAACTATCCAATCGGATTGAGGTGGAGAATTCCAGTCCCTCAGTCCTCTGTTCAAATCTCTCGGCATTCAGCATCGTGTTTCATGTCCTTATACTCCAAATCAGAATGGCCGAGTCGAACGAAAAAATCGTCATGTGGTTGAAACCGGCCTTGCATTACTATTCCACTCTTTAGTCCCTCAACATTTTTGGACTTATGCTTTTACCACGGCCGTTCAATTAATCAATCTCCTACCCACCCCGGTCCTAGCTCACAAGTCTCCTTTCAAATGTTTATTTAACAAACCACCAAATTATTCATCCTTACGGGTTTTTGGTTGTTTATGTTTTCCTTGCCTTCGCCCCTTCAACAAACATAAACTCCAACCTCGGTCCCTTCCCTGTGTGTTCTTAGGTCCCAGCCCTCACCACAAAGGGTTTCTTTGTCTCGACCCTACCTCTCACAAAATTCATATCTCTCGTCATGTTACATTCGTTGAGTCTCAATTTTCGTTTTCTTCTCTCAGTAAAACTGTCACTGAATCCTCTTCAGTTGCTCTTCCCATTCCTTGCATATCCTTCCCTCCCATCATTCCATCCCAGTCTACTATATCCTCCCCACTTCTCTAGGTCCCTGTTCCCTCTCCCATACCTACGGGTCAACTCTTTCCCCCTCCTTCTTCTCCTCCCACCTCAACTGATATATTGCCTTTTCCAGTACCCAACTCACCTGTCTAAAATACTCATCCCATGACAACCAGAGCCAAAGCCGGTGTTTTTAAGCCCAAGGCCTTCCTCATTGAGCCTGCCCTTGAACCAAAAACCTTCAACCAAGCTGCCAAATTTCCCCACTAGGTCATCGCTATGAAAGAGGAACTCCATGCTCTCAAAGAAACCAAAACCTGAACACTAGTTCCTCTCCCAAGTGGCGCAAAACTTATAGGGTGCAAGTGGGTCTTCAAGACTAAACTAAACCCTGATGGACAAATATCTCGGTATAAGGCTCGTCTTGTTGCCAAAGGGTATGATCAGACAGAAGGTATTAATTATGACGAGACATTCAGTCCAGTGGTCAAATCCACCTCCGTTCGAACAGTGCTTTCCTTAGCAGTCTCATCTCGCTGGATTATCAGACAACTAGATATCAGCAATGCCTTCTTACACGGGGATCTAACTGAAAAGGTGTACATGCAACAACCTCCTGGCTTTATTGATCCATCTTATTCGTCGGCTGTTTGCTTCCTACATAAAGCTCTCTATGGTCTCAAACAATCTCCTAGAGCCTAGTACACCAAGCTATATACTGCTCTCATTAATTGGGGTTTCTCCGCATCAAAGTCCGATTCATCACTTTTTATATGCCGCACATCGTCATCTATAACTATTATGCTCGTGTATGTCGATCACATTATTGTGACAGGTGACTCTCCTTCTGCGATAGACCATCTCTTGGCGTATCTACACTCCCAGTTTAAAGTCCGAGACCTCGGACCGTTATCATACTTTCTGGGTATCTCGGTCACTCCCAGTCCTACTGGTATGAGTTTTTCTCAATCGAGATATATATCTGAGTTACTTCACAGGGCAAATATGGACTCTTGCAAACCGGTTGCAACCCCTATGGTGGCAGGACCTGTTTTATCTGTACATTCTGGTACCCCTCTACGTGATGGGTTTCTATACCGCAGCCTAGTTGGAGGCCTACAGTATTGTTGCCTTACACGTCCTGATATTGCGTTTGCCGTCAACAAGGTCTCACAGTTTATGCATGCACCTTCCGAAGTTCACTGGCAAGCTGTTAAGAGAATTCTACGATATCTCAAAGGTACACAAACTCTCGGTATCTCTTTCATGCCCTCAGCTTCTTTCGATTTGACATGCTATACGGATGCCGACTGGGCTTCCTGCCCAGATGACCGCAAGAGCACTAGTGTCTTCTGTGTTTTTCTAGGCACAAACCTTATTTCCTGGTCCTCCACCAAATAGAAGGTTGTCTCACGTTCCAGTACAGAGTCCGAATATCGCAGTGTCGCAAACGGTGTGGCTGAAATTTTATGGTTACAGTCCCTCCTCCAGGAACTGGGTATTATCTCTCTCAATGCACCTACCATGCTCTGTGATAACTTGAGTGCCACTTACCTCGCTTCCAACCCAGTGCTACACTCAAAATCCAAACATGTAGAGATTGATTTTCACTTTGTCAGGGAAAAGGTGCTTCAAAAGAAATTAGTGGTCAAATTTACTCTGTCGGAAAATCAACTGGCTGATGCGCTTACCAAACCTCTTCCTCCGACTCCGTTCTCTCTTTTTTTATCTAAGATCTTTGGCCTAAGGCCTTGATCTTGAGGGGGGATATTAACAGAAGTACCTTTACTGTTGTAGTTTAGTTCTTTTAGTCTGATTAGTTTACTTTAGTTTACTTTTCTGTACCTGTTTTATCATTGCTTTTCCTTTGATATATATGTGTAAGAATTTACAGATGAATATAGAGTTAATTTACAGAGCCATCATTTTTCTTCTTCTTCACCCTTCTGGTTATCAAATCTTTACATTCAAAACTCAACGCTCCACTCTTCTGCGAAGAGTACTGTAACTAAAGTATTTAAATTAGATTATCTTATGAGCCCCATGCTGCCATTTTCGCAGCAGAAACTTCGCTTCAATGATTGCTAATATCATTGTTTATTGTAGCCGAAAAGTTGAGAGTTGATTATTATTAGCACATATAGTTAGTGTTAGTTTAGTTCTTTTGTAACTAGTGTCATTTCATGTTATCATTACGTTTTTTCTCTTTCATAGATATACTTGTACAAACATTACAACACTTGTAATTTCAGATTGACAGAATAGTACACATCGTGGTTGATAGCTTCTTCTTCCCTCTGTGCTCTTCTTCCTTCCTTCTGCAAATCTACAGCTTACAAAACTCAACGTGGTATCAGAGCCCGGTTATGGCCTCCTCCAGCTCGACTATTCCCTCCTCTCCCCCTCCCTCTCCTCCAGTCTCTATTTTTTCTCCTCTACCTCCCTTACCCACAGTCAACCAAACACTTACAGTGAGGCTCAACAACTTGAACTACCTGGTCTGGAAGGCACAGCTTCTCAACATCGTCATGGCTAACGGCATCGAACATCTCCTGGACCCCTCCTCTCCCTCACCTCCGCAATTTCTGGATGCCAACTCCACCCAAGTCAATCCTGACCACACCCTCTGGCAACGTTATAACCGCATTGTTATGAGGTGGATTTTTGCCTCTCTGTCCGAGGATCTCCTTCCTCAGATTGTTGCTTTCTCCACCGCCGGCGAGATTTGGTCCTCTTTGGAACGCCTTTTTGCTTCCTCCTCCATGGCCCGAATCACAGATTTGCGAAGCCGCCTGCATTCTCTCTCCAAAGACGGCCTCTCGGCCTCTAGCTACTCCCAAAAGTTCACCGCCCTGTGCAACACTCTTGCGGCGGTCGGCGAGCCTGTCACCTACAAAGATAAAATGATCTATTTCCTCAATGGGCTGGGCAGCGAGTACAACGCGTTTGTTACCTCGGTTACAAATCGCGCCGATGAACCTCCGCTCGAAGAGGTCCAGAGCCAGCTCCAAATTTTTTATTTCTGCCTGGAAAAACAAAACCCCCTCATCGCCATTCCGACCTCGGCTCAGATGCAAGCGCATCTCGTCTTTCAACGCCCCCCTCGGCCGTCGTGGAGCTCTCAACCGCCTGCCCCTGTTCGATCTCCATTCTCGCCCGCCCCCTTTTAGTGCGGCCCTGGTTTTCCTCAGTAGGTCGGGCAATGGCGGCCCTCTCGGCCCACGAACCAGGCCCGTCTTCGTTGCCAGATCTGCAACAAACCGGGCCACTCGGCCCTTCGCTGTTACCAGCTTCCCTCTGTAGAGCAGCAAGCCTTCTCTCCAGCCCCAGCCCAGGCCCACCTTACCTACTTCCAACCCGCCTCCGCCCCAGCCCAATCCTTTTTCCCTCTCACTCCCACCCGCCTCGACGCCTTATCTCCTCCATCTGA
This sequence comes from Begonia masoniana, assembly GCA_022432975.1. Lineage (NCBI taxonomy): Eukaryota > Viridiplantae > Streptophyta > Magnoliopsida > Cucurbitales > Begoniaceae > Begonia > Begonia masoniana. Next base: position 15,103,481 of record CM039509.1, read on the forward strand.
CCCGGCCTGCCCCGATACTATCTTCTCCCCTGCTCCTCGCCAGATCTCTCCCGGTCTTCTTCCTACCCCTGCCCTGTCGCCGGCAACCCCATGGGTCCTCGACTCTGGCGCTACCCATCACTTCACGCCAGATTCTCAACTTCTCAGCCGCCCTCAGCCCCTCCCTTCTCCATCGCAAGTCGCCACTGCCGAAGGTACTCTCCTCCCTCTCTCCCAATTTGGTTCTGCTTCTATTCCGGCAATAGGCCGATCACTCACTTTACAGCATGTCTATCACTCTCCGAATTTGTCTCACAACCTCTTAAGCGTCTCTAAGCTCTGTCACGATAATTCTGTATTTGTTGAATTTCACCTGACTTCCTTTTTTGTCAAGGATCGGACCACGCACCAGACGTTGCTCCGTGGCTGTCTCCATGATGGTCTTTATCATACCCCTTCTGTCGCCCCTCTTTTGCTGCTCCAGGCTCGGTCTTTTCCTCCAGCAACTGCTCTGGAGAACTTTTGGCATCACCGATTGGGGCACCCTTCCTCCTCGGTGATGCAACAAGTTCTTCACACCTGTAATGTGCCTTTTAAAATGAACCAGCCATCTTTTTGTACCTCCTGCCAAATGAGCAAGAGTCACCAACTCCCCTTCTCTCTTTCTCAGTCCCATGCACAATCCCCTTTTGATATTGTACACTCGGATGTTTGGGGTCCATCTCCCATTAAATCAATTACTGGTAATCGATATTTTGTTTTATTTGTGGATGACTGTACTCGCTTTACTTGTCTCTTTCCTTTAAAATTAAAAAGTGATGTGTATTACACTTTTGTTCACTTCTATCACTTTGTTCAAACGCACTTCAATGCAAATATTAAAACTTTTCAATCGGATTGGGGTGGTGAATTTCAGGCTCTCACTCCTCTTTTTAAATCCCTTGGCATTCAGCACCGTGTCTCCTGTCCATATACCCCTAACCAAAATGGTAGAGCTGAACGCAAAAATCGTCACATTGTCGAAACGGGTCTCGCTCTACTTTTTCACTCCTCCGTTCCTCTCCATTTCTGGACTTATGCCTTCCTCCATGCTGTCACTTTAATCAATTTGCTTCCCACTCCTGTCCTCCAACATAAATCTCCCCACGAATCTCTGCTCCATAAAGTTCCTGATTACTTGTCTCTTCGTGCTTTTGGTTGTCTGTGTTTTCCCCTCCTTCGTCCATTTAATCAACACAAACTTCAACCTCGTTCTCGACCTTGTGTCTTTCTCGGCCCTAGTCCCCATCACAAAGGTTATCTCTGTCTTGATCCCGAGTCTCATAAAATATATATCTCCCGCCATGTCACGTTTGTAGAGTCTCAATTTCCCTTTGCCTCCACTACCCCCTCTATTTCCACTACCACATCACCCTATGAAATTTCTATCCCTTCCGTTCCTCCTCTGACTCACACCCCTGTTACTCCCTCCCCCTCTCTCCCTCTTATACCAGTTCCCTCTCCTCTCCCTGCGCCTGACCCTGCCCCTCCTTCTCTCATGCCCTCCTCCCCTATCCCTCATTCTCTTCCACCCGTTACCTTACCCCTACCCGCTCCCTCCGCCCCTAATACTCATCCTATGACGACGAGAGCCAAAGCCGGTGTTTTTAAGCCCAGAGCCCTCCTTATGGAGCCTCCCACTGAACCCAAAACCTTCACCTAAGCTGCCAAATCACCTCAATGGCTTGCCGCCATGCGAGAGGAATTTTCTGCTCTCCAGTAAACCAATACTTAGACTTTGGTTCCTCCTCCCTACGGTGCGAAAATAATAGGTTGCAAGTGGGTTTTTAAAACGAAGTTACATCCCGATGGCACGATTTCTCGGTATAAGGCTCGTCTCGTCGCCAAAGGGTATGATCAGACTGAAGGTGTTGATTATGATGAGACTTTCAGCCTCGTGGTCAAACCTACTTCTGTTCGTATCGTGCTCTCTTTAGCTGTCTCTTCTCAGTGGCCTATTAAACAGCTTGATATCAGTAATGCTTTCCTGCACGGTGATCTCACTGAGAGGTTCTACATGCAACAACCCTCCGGTTTCGTTGCTACCTCATCTCCCTCGGCTGTTTGCTTACTCCATAAAGCCCTCTATGGCCTCAAGCAATCTCCGAGAGCCTGGTACACTAAACTCCACACTGCCCTACTTCATTGGAGTTTCTCCGCATCACCGTCTAATTCATCCCTCTTTATCCGTCGGACACCATCTTCTGTCATTATTATGCTTGTGTATGTGGATGATATCATTTTGACAGGCGACTCCCCGCCTTTGTTAGAGCAGTTTCTTAGCTATTTGCATTCTCAGTTTAAAGTCCGGGATCTCGGGCCTCTGTCCTACTTCCTGGGCATCTCTGTCACTCAGACCTTTGCTGGTATGCATCTTTCTCAGTCTCGATACATCATGGATCTTCTCCACAGAGACAATATGGCAACTTGCAAACCGGTCCCGACTCCTATGGTGGCTGGACCGATCCTCTCTTTACAGTCTGGCACCCCTCTTCAGGATGGTTATATGTACTGTAGCATCGTTGGTGGTTTGCAATATTGTTGTCTTACGCGTCCCGATATCGCCTTTGCCGTCAATAAAGTTTCCCAGTTTATGCATGCTCCGTCGGACGCTCACTAGCATGCCGTCAAGCGCATCTTGCGCTATCTTCAAGGTGCTCTCCATCTTGGCATCTTTTTTAAGCCCTCTGCCACTGTTCATTTAACGTGCTATACGGATTCCGATTGGGCTTCTTGCCCAGATGACCGAAAGAGCACTAGTGGTTTCTGTATTTTTCTCGGTCCGAATCTCGTATCATGGTCCTCTACTAAACAGCACGCCGTGTCTCGTTCCAGCACGGAATCCGAGTATCACAGTGTTGCCAACGGTGCAGCCGAGATCCTTTGGATTCAGTCTCTACTACAGGAACTCGGTATTACTTCCCCCGGCCCACCCCTCATACTCTGTGACGATCTCAATGCTACGTATCTGGCGTCCAATCTCGTCCTGCACTCTAAATCCAAGCACGTGGAGATCGACTACCACTTCGTTCGGGAAAAGGTTCTTCAAAAGCGGTTGTTGGTCAAATTCACCCCTTCGGAACATCAGTTGGCCGACGCCTTCACCAAACCTCTACGCCCGGCTTTGTTCAACAGCTTTCTCTCCAAGATCTTCAGCCATCGGCCTTGATCTTGCGGGGGGTATTAGCACATATAGTTAGTGTTAGTTTAGTTCTTTTGTAACTAGTGTCATTTCATGTTATCATTACGTTTTTTCTCTTTCATAGATATACTTGTACAAACATTACAGCACTTGTAATTTCAGATTGACAGAATAGTACACATCGTGGTTGATAGCTTCTTCTTCCCTCTGTGCTCTTCTTCCTTCCTTCTGCAAATCTACAGCTTACAAAACTCAATAGGGGTGTACAAAACCCACCCAGACCGAAGAACCGGACCAGAACCGACCTTTTTGGTCCGGTTCTGGTCGAGTTTTCTTAAAAAAAAATAAATTTTGGTTTTGCTAAAGCAGAACCGAAATTGTTGGTTCGGTTTTCGGGTTTACTGACAAAAACCCGAAAAACCAGAACCGGACCACTCAAAACACACAAAACTGAAGATTTTTCAGTTTGTGTCAAAATCCCTAATTTTCATTCTGTTCTGTCGACTCGAAGCTCAGTTCAGACGAGAGGAGACGAGAGACTGTCTCGCTCGCCTACGCCGAAGCCGAAGCCAAAGCCTTCAATCTGTCGTTCAACCTTTTTTCTCAGCCGTCGCCGACGCATTCAGTCTAAATCGGAGCTCTCTGAAACTCTGAGTAAGTACAGGTATTCCATTTCCCTCCAGCTCATCGTTCGTAGTACTTCGTATCTCTATTTTGCGTTCATTGTGTTGCTGTTTTTGGGAGACTCTTCGGACGTGACCGAGAGCATTTGATTGTTAGTTTTCCGAGCTACAACCTGCCAATCATCGGTTTTGTTGTGTTGTTTTGTGGGTGTTTCATTGCTGTTAATTTTGTGTTGCTCTTTATCTGAATTTTTCATCGTGTTGCTGTTAATTTTTTGCTGCCAATCATCGTTGTTTCATTGCTGTTTTTTGCTGTTAATTTTTTGCTGCCAATCATCGGTGTTTCATTGCTGTTTTTTTTATGTTAGTTTTCCGAGCTACAACCTGCCAATCAATAATCATCGGTTTTACTATTTTTTTGTTGTTTGCTGCTGTTTTTTTGCTGTTATGTTGTCTGGGATGATTTACTTTTTGTTAAATTAAATTTTTGACAAGTAGTTGTATTTTATAGGATGGAAATTGGAAACAGAAAACTTTAATAAACTTAGATGATGTTTTGGTTAGATGATCGTGGGATGCTTGCCAGTGATAATACTATGATGCCAATGAATGCTGACTTGAAATATGATTATGATTTTTCTTCTTCTGCCGAGTGCCCATGACTTAAAATTTTAGCATTTCCAGAGTTGAATCAAATGCAGCTCTTTTATAATTGTATGTTTTTCTTTTTTCAAAATGAGGGGAAAGTTGGTGCAAATGCACTGCCTGTTGAAAAAAAATTGAAGTTTAGTTTGAAATTTTTTATTAAAAAAATATTTTTTAATGGGAAAACCGGAACCGGACCAGAACCGAAACCGAAATTCTGGTCCGGTTCTGGTCTGGTTCTTATATTTTTTTTATGGTACCGGTCCTAAAAAATGAAAACCGAATATTATTGGTCCTGTCTTAATTTTTTCCAAAACCGGACCGGACCGGACCACGTACACCCCTAAAACTCAACGATTATACGAGGAAAAAACATAGAAAGGTAGATTAAAAAACCAGACCAACCTAATTGAAAGAAATATTTTTTAATGACCTGAACAACAATCAACAATTAATTTATTTTAGATTTTTTTTTTCAAAAAACTCTTAAAATTTAGCGTTCATTCATCCGAACATCAAAGTATTAAAAATAGATAATTTAAATTTGAACCTGTTGAATTGCTTCGTGAAAGAAGAGGAATTGAACAAATTCTGCTCCTTTCGCCTTCACAATGCAGACTTGAGCTTCGTTTAAATCCCAAGAAAGATTTGGATCTCAGTTTCTGCTCCAGTTCGGAGCTATCGTCTATGGCGGTTGGATTTTCTGCAAACGAAGGGGAAAGAGGAGGAAGGGGAGTGGGTTGTTTAGAAATCTGGATTTTGTTTCTGAATTCGATGGGGACGATGACTCCATTGCAGAAAAGATCATCCGCAGAAGATTGTTCTTCATTTTCGCTTATGAAAACTGAACTCGAAATCAGAATTTGAACCCAGATAACAGAATCCTCGACCAGCTTCGACAGGCTCAGTTTCTTCGCAAGTAGAATCCGCTCCATTGATGAACAGAATCCTCTTCTTTCACGAAGCAATTCCACAGGTTCAAATCCAAATCGAAAGCGAACCAATTACTTGTGTTTGCTTTTCGTTTTTATTTTGTATTATGTCTTCTATCATTACAATTTAAACATTAGATGAAACAAAAAGCTAAGTGAAAGAATGCCTAACTCATAATCTGTGACATCATGCTTTATGAAGTTTATGAGGAATCCATTGATGTCCGAAATCCATTTAACGAATAGTTAAAGTGAGTAAGCTAGAGCAACTGCACGTAACATTTTAATTTCCACTAAATAGCTCAATATTATGGGATTTTCATCAAGTTGATGGGTTTGACCAAAAAAATGTCTTCCGCAAGTTGGAGACGGAGTCTTACTTATATTGCATATTCCAAGACCCCGTCAAAGTGAAGTAAAATTATAATCTCAGTGGTATCAGTGATGGAGAACTCTTGGTCATAATTCTTGGAGGCCAGGGTTCAAATCACTGGAAATGCATGAAACTCTTACCCCAGAGATGGAGAAGATCATGAGTGGGACCCAACGGTCGATGGCAGTGTGTCTGCAGGCCAGGTCGATGGTTGTGCGTCTGCGGGCTCGGTCTCCACAATCTCCATACTATGAAGCAATTCGAAGTGAAGAGAGACAATGATAAAAGACCAATTAAAGCAGTAAGACAAACCATGTTTTGAGAACTTTTCGTTTGTCAATGTTTTTGTGTACGATAGGTTATGTTTTATTGTTGCAATATCGAGTAGGATAAACAATTTAAATAAATTGGATTCGTTCTTGGTTTCATCTTATATTTCGTCATTTTGATTCCAAACCTTATCCCTCATCTTCTTTAAATAATAATTGAATATTTTATTAGCAATAAAAGAAACCCAATGAAGTTACATGTATTTTCTATTAGTATCTTTTGAGATGGAAACATTATTTCTAATAATTAACGTAATAAATTATAATTAATTAAAATAAATAATTAATTTCACTAATTAATGTTTGACACGTTAAAAAATAAGAATTAGAAGGTACGAATAAAAAATAACAATTAATTTTAATAATTAATTTAATAAATTATAAATAGTTAAAAATAAATAACTAATTTCACTAATTAATATTTTACACGTTAGAAAATAATAATTAGAAAGTAAAAATAAAAATAACATTGTTATAAGAAAACACCTAAACATAATTAGTCTAACTTGTACTGACATTTCTAACTTGTATTGACATTTCTATTTAGATCAGTCCAAATTAATCAAATTTAAGGTTATTTTATCTAATTATTCTTTTCATTAGTTTCGTTTTTGTATTATGTTGAGCTCCTACCTGCAAACACGGCTCAAGAAACTCGAAAGAAGACCGTTAGTTCCCTGGTTAGCAAAATCGAGAAATCCAAAAATACAAAATACAAATGGAATATCAAAAGTGCTCGGAATGAAATGAAATTTTAGGTGAGTTTAGTGAAGTGAGTGAGGTGTGTGCTGGTGGAAGGCATGGTCCAGATTCGTTGATATGAAGAAGTTATAGAATATTTTCGAGAATCGGCCAATGGATGCTATTACGAAGCTTTTGACAAGAGTTTTCTTCCAAGGAAAAGAACTCGATTCAAGGACCGATTAAGGCCGCTTCTTGCTGCTTTCCACTTTCAAGAGAATGGAGAAGAAGATGGCAAAATCCGCTATTACAAGCTACCAAGCTTGAAGAGTGCTTTCGGGGGCGCAACCCCTCGGTTGTTGTCAACCGAGCTTACCTTGGTGCCTCTTGCTCCAAGTTTCTTCTAATGGTGAGAAGAAAATCCGAGTGTGCTCATTAACATCAGCCAAAAAACTTACAAGCATCAATACTATGAATATATAAACCTAATGGTGGTAGGCAAGAGTTTTGAGTGGGTTGGGCCATCATTTGGGATTGCAAGCCATGTCTTCAACTTCAAGTGGGTTAAACCTTTAACCAAGCCGCCAACTAATTCTAACATTCATCTAATTCTAAAATTCCTAACATGCATGTATATAATAAAATTTAACAAGAATGTCAACGTTTGCCAATAAGTTTGAAATAAAAAGTTACAAATATCAAAGATCAGGAAGACAAATTATCATGTGAGCATTAAGGTCGTCTCTTTTGTCCTTCCACATGATGAGATGCTGTGGTTGGTCTACGTCCATAGCTTTAATCTCCCACTTCAAGTCTCCAACGGTGTACTCCAAGTCTTCGCACGATTCATTACCTGCAAAAGAGACAAGTGTGTATGCATGGGTTAGTTAAATCATAGGCTCGGGCCTGAAATCGTGTAATGGGCCTATGAGGCACAACATATCAGAGCTCTTAATTTCTATGATACTGTGAATTCTATTTATATTAACCTTCTTGATCAAAAGAACAATGTCATAGTTAATCTTTATCTCAATAAAATTCAGAACTGATCCATACATAAAAGATTCATAAATGGTTAGCTACAGAAGAGTAGAACACAGAGCAAAGAGTTTGCATCGCAGACGAGACCAAAAAATCCGATACCGTGAGTTGAGGAGGGAGGAGATCAGATATTGATGAAGTTACAGTAGAAAATGAGTGATGAAGTAGCGAGGAAAACAATGAAAGAAATGATTTGAAGTAAAGAGGAAACGGAATGGAGATGGCAACGAAGAAGGCGAATACTAGTAAGAAGAGGCCGAGCCAGTGAAGAAGATGATAGGGTTTAAGGGATTGAAAGCAAGTGAAAAATCGGAGGAAGCTGACACTGAATTTGGACTGAAACAACAGCTATCTGGATGGCGGAGGCGAAGCAAAAGCCAGAAGCATGGCACCTCACCCCACCCCACCCCCCACCCCCCCACACCCCCCCCCCCCCCCGGGCGTCTGCAATCTTGGTATAAAGAGGAAACGGAATGGAGATGGCAACGAAGAAGGCGAATACTAGTAAGAAGAGGCCGAGCCAGTGAAGAAGATGATAGGGTTTAAGGGATTTGAACTTGGCGAGCTTGGCGACAAGCAGAGAAGTAAAACCCTAGAAGAATTGAGAGAGAAAGCAAGTGAAAAATCGGAGGAAGCTGACACTGAATTTGGACTGAAACAACAGCTATCTGGATGGCGGAGGCGAAGCAAAAGCCAGAAGCATGCCACCCACCCCCCACCCCCCCACACCCCCCCCCCCCCCCCCGGCGTCTGCAATCTTGGTAGTAAAGAGGAAACGGAATGGAGATGGCAATGAAGAAGGCGAACACTAGTAAGAAGAGGCCGAGCCAGTGAAGAAGATGATAGGGTTTAAGGGATTTGAACTTGGCGACAAGCAGAGAAGTAAAACCCCAGAAGAATTGAGAGAGAAAGCAAGTGAAAAATCGGAGGAAGCTGACACTGAATTTGGACTGAAACAACAGCTATCTGGATGGCGGAGGCGAAGCAAAAAGCCAGAAGCATGGCACCTCACCACCACCCACACCCCCCACCCCCCCACACCCCCCCCCCCCCCCCCCCCCCCCCCCCCCCCCCCCCCCCCCCCGGGCGTCTGCAATCTTGGTAGTCAAAGCCTCGACGGCGGAGGGAGCTGCTACTGAATTGTTCGAAAAAGAAGAAACACTCTTCCTAAAAGAATCGAGCCCTCTCCGAAAGGGTAGCAGAAAAGAACTCATCCCAGCAATAATCTGGAGGGACGAGCTTGGAGAGGAGAGATGGCTCATGGCTCATGGCTCATGGCTAGGTGCTTCGAACGAGCTTGTTGGATGATCATGCAATGATTATATATACGTCGGTGATGATGGGTTTCAGTCTGACTGAGAATAAAATGAAAGTTACGATGAATTGGGTTGAGCCGCAAAGCAATTTGAACAGAGAAAGGGACGGAAGATAAATATTATTTTCATACTTCCGGTGAACGACTTAGCTTTTGTTTTGTTCTTCTTGTCAATTTTCATACTAGTGAGTTATGTAAATACGTGACAAATATAGATCTAATGATAATTTTATTCAATGCTTGTTAACCATATTTCATAAATTATCAAGAAATTATGCATAATTATTTTATATAATTTATTAAGCAACTTTTTTATAATTGCTATAATTTTTTATGAATGTTATTATAAGTAGAGTTCTACTCACAACGTACTATGACACATTTTGGTATAAAATTTAAAAACAATTGTGCTGATTTCGTTCTAAAGTAAATAATACTATGTTAATGAAGCTGAGATTCCACAAAAGTTTTAGAGTAACGAAGAACCTCGACTTGAAGCGTGACTGACAAAGTCATAGTCCTAGAAGGGGAAAATTGTGGTATTTCGTCTTGTGAAAGTAAAGATGACTCAAAATGTGGAGTTCCCAGTGTGCGCAGTACAACATTGTCCGCTTTGAGACGAAATCTGCACAAATTTATTCTTGAGATTAGACCAAAACACATTGTACTATGTAGAAATGTGAAATTCTACTATAAACAACTCAATTTCTATTTTTTTTTAAGTAATATGAGATTGTATACCCCCACTAATATAAACCAAACCTTCACACACAAAATTTTAAATCGTTCGTGGTTTACCAGATGAAACTGTCACACAAGATTCAGTTAATTGCGAAAGATTGATAGAAAAAAGCAAATAGAACCCACAATCAAGGGGTCTCTCTTTCCATTTTACTTTCCCCACATTTTCTTGTCAAAAAGTAGAAGGAGACTTACTTTCCCCAAAACACAACATTTTCTTGTAAAAAAATAAAAGGGGGCCACAATCAATTCATGGGTAACATCAAAAGACAAGAACGTAGCTTACGTAATCAACGTAACTATCAAGTCATAATTCTACTTTTCTTCATTTTCCACTTCCTCTTGCTTCAATCTCTACCCTACTCTATCTCTCTCAACCCACACTTGCACAACACTTTGAATCTGTCTCTACTGTTAGTTTCTGTTTCGTCCTCATCACCCAAAAAAAACAAATCACAAAAGAAAATAAATAATTTCTTATTAGAAAAATCAAATATCTAACTTTAGGAAAAATAATAATTTTTATCACACCACTCACTATATAATGTAGACAATATACAGACTACACGTTACTTTTGTACTCGTATCAAAACATAGATCATTAATTATACAAATTATCATGTGTAAAACTAGGAATACAGTTGTTATGAAATCTGAAATCAGCATATTGTCCTACAAGCAAAAGGGGAAAATATTAAGGATATCGAAAAGTAATAGGATTGACATCCACAATGGAAACATATTAAAAATGAAATATTGCGTAAGAAAAAGTTTAAATATTTTATAAATCAAGATTTTTAAAGAAACTAAAAGACACAAAAACAAATAGTCTTTAAGCGTCCTATCGACTCTCCACTTCTTGTTTTGAAAACTAAGTTGAGTTTTGGAGGGAACTATCAAGTTAGTGAGGAATCCCAATTAATGTATGTCACGTTATTATCTTTTTTTTTTTTTTATTTACATTATGGATTGTTGTGATAAAACTAATACCACCACGAGAATAAATTAAGAATTAATTAGAAGAGTGAAAAAAAAAATTAAAACACAAGCATTTACGTAGTTCGAACCAAATCACCCTACGTCCACGACACAAATTTCCGGTAGCGAATTTTATTAGAGAATCCATAAAATAAATATTTATGTAATGTTATAGCATCACATGTACACATGACATTGACATTACAAAAAAAGTAACATTGTGCAATAATATTTTCACATTTTTCTCTTTTGTTTATTTTCTCTCTGCTCAGACCTAGATCTGATTCTCTCTTGTTTTTCTTATCTTCCTATCATTCCTCTAACTAATAAATTTGAAATAGATTAATACAAATTTGAACAATGATAAAATAATTACAAATATAGTTGCAAATTTAGTTCAAAAAACTTTTAATCAAACCAAATCAACGGCGACAGTTTGTTGAAAATTTTTTAATATAACCCTGAGTTTAGTGGATCGGGACAATTGATATCCTTTTTTAAACGATATGAACCTTAATTTTTTCTTTGTGACCAAAATGAACTCCGACATTAGAAAAGTTGTAAAGAGAAACCTTGGTAGCGTGAAGAAGCATAAAACTTACAGGTAATGTGTAATCAGAATTTAAGGATGCAATAAAGAAATGAAGAGACGTTTCGTGGGCTGGTCTGGTGCAAATGTCGTCCTACTCTGCGTGCATGGATAACGTGGGTGTCTGATTGAAAGAGGAACAGCGAGAGAATCAGACAAGACTCAACTCACCTTTCCCACTTTATCTTTCTCCATCTGCCGCAGAAAGATCGTTTCTTAAAATCTGCCATTTTTAATAAACAAAGTTTCTCAAAGTAATTTTTTTGTATTTCTTAGGGTCAAATTTCTTCGGGGTTGAATTGAATTTCCGTCATTTGTCATCATGTAAATATGTATAATTTTGGTCAAATGATCAAAACCAATAACAAAATTAGAATTACCAAGGGTTAAAAATGTCAAGTAATACTAGCTAAAATTAAGTTAGCTCGATATAAAATTGTGGATAATGTTTGAATTTATGACAAATAGGTTGACGGATGTTTGCCAAAAATTAATTCGAGGAGTAGTCGACTGAAACACCTTTAGAGAACTTCGATCGAACTACCACGATGATCAGTCTATCAAATCTTCGTAAAAATGATTTTCTTCCAATTTCTCCGCACTTTACTACAATAAATCCAAACTAGAATTATTTTAATCCACGTTCATGCATAGATTATTTTTTCTGATCATACTCATGTTTTTCGACCAAATGTCCGAGTTTTCTAACAATCTCTAAATTTCAAACAAATTGTAACGGTTTTAAAAGTTTGTCTTACCTTCAAAGTTTTCTGATTCTTTTGACGAATTGCACTCCAAATAATGTTCAACTCATTGTCGATTCCAATCCTAACACAATCTCTCAAATTTAAAATCCAAATTTGTTCATAAATGATACAAAGTTTGAACAAATCCCCACTTACCACAAAAAATCAAAATTTCTTCATAAACGGTGCTAGATAAGTTACTCAAGTTACCTAGCACCAATTTTGTCCAATTCCCCTCTCATTCAGACCTTTTTGTCCAAATCAAAACTAGGTTAGGTTTTTTAAGTGTGGCTTAAATATCGATCCCGACCTGCTGATAAAAAACCCCCATCAGCAACATATTATTCAATCTGTGACCTATGCCAGTTAAATTGGTAACGTTTCCTGAAATAAAAAAACAAAAAAATTTCAAATTTTACAACTTGCCCTATTCTATTATGCCACTTCTTACATTATCCATCATTATAATTGTATTTACAAAGTAGCGGGAGATTCAACTAATTTTACTCTTAGGTTTTTATACAGGGATGATGTATAATTCAACTCGCAAAACTGTAAATTCGTAAAAATCGAGGTAGGGTTGTGTCATCTCCTTCGGTCGTTTGATCTATCATTCTTCATCGTCGTTTGACCTTCATTCGAGTTATGACAGTACAAATAAATCTCTAAAAAATTTCTTAAATGAAAAAAAAAACAGAAAATTTAAATATTCAATGCATCCAGTTCGTCGAAATCAAACGAAATGCGAAGAACAAATAAGTAATTTGATTTAGCAACATTTATTTTATTTCATGCATAAAAGTACAGATCATCTCCGTCGTTTGAGAAGGAAGATGCAGAGAGATTATGTCTTCTTTATCAGCGCGCAAATAAAGATAAATGATAACGTAGTGATAAAAACAAGTAAGGAAATGATCTTAAAGTAGAGAGGAAAAGGAATAGAAGTGGCGACGAAGAAGGAAGAGACCAAAAAAAAGAGACCTACGCTGTGAAAGAGGAGGGTCAGCTTAGGTGATCTGAACTTGACAAAATTAGGCACCAGTAAAGAAGAAAACCCTAGAAGAATCGAAAGAGAAAGTAAGTGAAACAATGGAGGAAGGGCAGTCTCGATTTGGACAGACAATGCCGCAATCTGAATTGTCGATGCCAAGCAAAAAGGTACCATCATCGTCCCCCAATCTGCTATCTTGGCGCTTACTGCCTCCACAGAAACTGGATCCTCCACTAGTTCGTCCAGTGCTCGCAGAAATCGTAAACAGGGAAGCTTCTTACTTGCTTGATTTCCACCCTCCATTATCAAAGATTTTTTGGTATGAACTAAGACGTTAAAATCAATCCTCTGCAAACAGCTCTCTTTACTCAAAAATAATATGGTGAGATTAAGCTTGAAGTAGGTTGCTGGATAAAGGGTAGAGTCTTCGGATAACCAGGCCAATCTCTTAGTTTATATAATATTACGTGTAACTCAGACCTATCTCTTAGTTACTGTATTATACTAATCTATGAAGAGTGCAATCTCTGTGTTTGACTCTATAAAATAAAACGCAACAGTTAGCCTTTGGAATAACCTGTAGCCATTATATTTTTGGGTTGGATTTTGGTGAAGATAATGGACTTTTGGATAGTGGAAAACTCAATCAACGCATTCTTATTGAATAAAAGTACGTCAAAAATAATGCTTATATCCGTCGAATTTCATGGAAGTTTCTATTAAATATTATTAGTTTAAGCAAACACCAGCTAATCGCATGCTTGCTTTTATTTTTTTTTTAAATGAAGAATACGGAAAATGAAAGAACAACATGGAAATTGAGTAGAAAATTCAAACCTATTTAATAGATTAAAAATAAAAATGTTTAAAAGTTTTGCTGTACACTACTGGTTACTTTTATTGTTGATTATTTTATTTCAAAAACCATAAAATCTGCTGACGTTGCTATTTGTAGCCTTCATGTCACGCTATGCTAAGCGACTCGAGATATAACGAGGAGCGACGCGACCCAACCCAAAAGCAGTCCACCCTTATCGATAATTAATTAGGTAGCAGCGTAAGACATAATTGAAAATAAACCATGAACTCAAGAAAATTGAGTTAACTCACAAGTTCAACAGTGACATCTAAATAAAATGATAATATAAATTACTAAAGTATGAAAAATAAAAAATTTCAAAAAAAAAAAAACAACAAAGAGTTCAATAAGGATAATATAACAAGAATTTAATCTCACCAAAAACTTAAGTTATTAAGTTGATAATAATTTATTCATGTATATATATTTTTATAATTATTCTATCATCTTAAAATACTCGTTGACAAATAATGATTGATGCAATTAATGTAATAAATTAACTATTTATAATCTATTGTATTAATTACATATTAATTACACTAATTATTGTTTGACAGATAAAATAAGAGAGTAAACGTATCTTATTTTATCTTACTTATATTTTTAATGTAACGACCCCAGTAGGGCCGAGACCAAACCATGACTCTTTTAGACTTGTCCATATATCCTTACTATTTTTACTGGAGTTATACCCCTTTATGTTTTTTTTTTAAAAAGAAACTCATAACTTAGCTCAAGACATCACTCGTGAATTATTAAACATCGCTCAGCAAAGAAATACATTACGCATCTGCCGGCGAGCAGTGCAAGGTGCTTCAGCTGATAGTGTAAATCTACATCATCCGGTCATTTTGTGCATCTCATGTGGCTTACTTAACCTTGCTAGCTAATAAGAGATATTATCCGGTGAATAACAACCATTCGCCATCCACCGGTGACGTCAGCCGGATGATGTCCTCAACCATCAGAGACATCATCCGGTGAGCATGTGCAATACACGTGACTCACGTACCTCATCCGATAAGAGGCATCATCCGGTGAACATCAACCATTCGCCATCCACCGGTGACGTCAGCCAGATGATTCCTTCATCCAGCTTCTATCCATTCCGCTCCTGCCGATGACGTCAGCCGGATGATTCCTTCATCCGACTTTCATCACTCAGCAGCAAAACACAACAATTATCAAACGACTTCTTCCGACAGAAAATCCCCCAATTCTCACAGACTTCAACTTGACAGACATAATCTTAAATGAATAAAAAGGAATCATGAACTCATTCGAAATACATGTAGCGGAAGACTTATATAAAATAGATCATACCAAGTTCTTATAATCATCATCAACTCAAGTGTGAACCAGACAAGTCCAAGTCTCGATAAAATATGTTCTCATCCTACTTAGACATCAGTTTCTTCATAAACCTTACTGACATTAAAATGAACATGACCACGGGTCGATTTTGCCTGCCAGCACAAATTTCCATCCTGGGCACCCTCCAGCAACCAAGCTTAAATTTTCTCACTGAACTTGGAATCCACACCTGGTAACTCGTCACCTACATCATAAGATTTAAACTATAAGCCTAATGCTTAGTAAGGAATGCAATGCCAACATGTATGCATAAATGCACAGTTTAGAGGAGCACATGTTCATGATCTTTTCTTGTTCTTGTTCTTGTTCTTATTCTTATTCATCACTTTCATCATATGGATTAAGGGAGGATTTGTGCCGTAAAGGGGGGATGACAGTGCGAGTGTACATAGTCCCTTTCGGGCCGTATTCATGGTATTTCTCTTTGAACAGTGACATACGCCAAACCGCCCCCAACCCTCACTTAATCCGGTTGCATAAGTTTCATATTCATTCTCATATCTTGTTCATGAGGAAAAACATGCTCATAAATCATTTTCATATGCTTGAGAAGTAAATCATGATGCATGACATGAATGCTCTTAAATCATCAAACTATGGAAAATATCATACTATACAGTTAACTTCATAAACTCTATCAGAACATCACATAACATAGTTCTCAAATATCCGTAAATCATCCAAGTACAAACCATCTTACTAACTTAAACAAACATCAAACACATAACTAATTTAGTACCCTTAAGATGTAGGGCCCTAATGGCCGAAAATCTTAATACATTCACTTACCTGGTTTCCTTAGCAATGGAGCACTTCCTTCAAACCTTCTTCACCTAAAACATTTCACATTACAGAGTTAAAACAAAACCCTAAAAGTCCTAATCAAAAGTCATCCTAAAATCTGTCGCCTAAATACACATTTCCGAACCTTCTCAGTCAAATTTCCAGACTCTAAAGTAACTAGATTCAGACCAGTGACTAATCTCAGTCGGTTATTTAAATATCCAGAATCAAATCGGCAATGCCACTACCAAACTCAAATTTGAAATGCTACTATTATAACTGTGTCATTGAAGAATCCGAAACCTCGAGTCTTAGCTGAAAACAAAGTCCTGAGTAACTAACCAGTAGCTACATTGTCAAAGTCTTACCTAGGGCGCGGATTGTTGAGGTGGAGACTGAAGGAAATCAATTGCTAATGAGAGAGTCGTTGGCAGAGAGAGAGAGAGAGAGAGAGAGAGAGAGAGAGAGAGAGAGAGAGAGAGAGAGAGAGAGAGAGCTCTGGAGGAGGAAATCACCGAGGAGGGAATGTCGGCTACGGTGAGGTTTAAATGAGGTTTAAGGATTCCCATTTCCTATTTATATTACTAAAAATTCCTCCTAATTACAATTTTGCCACACCACAATTAGAAATCAAATAAACTTTGGCATTAAAATTAAATTTAAGTATAAAGGTGACAGTTAATTCCGTTAAGAAAATCACCTGGCCGAGATTGCTGGGTGTTACATTTAACACGGAGGACTAAGTTATTTTCTTAGTTATTATTTTATCCTTGCAATAATTTTATTATTTAAATATTATATTATTAGATAAACAATGGGTAAGAATTTGCTTTAATTAAAAGCTGGTTTAAGTTTATAAACCGCTTCTAAATTATTCATAAAATCTTAGGTTTAACTTTTACACCTAATGAAAGGCCAAGTCTAACCCCCTACATTTATTATATGAATAAAAACATAATCTCTGTATTTTCTCTTAATGTCCATTTTTTTCTGTTTAGTGATTCAATTTTGTGTTTACTTGAATTTTTGATTTAATACAAACGGAATCAACACGCATCACGCGTGTATCTATCATTGGGCCATGCATGCCTCCATTGTCGTTCGAAGGTCATCGTTACTTATATGTACACTATCAATACTTTTCGGCACTACTCTTCAAAATAATACAAGAGCCTCCATTAGTCCAATTTGAGAAAAATGTATTGGGTTTTTGATAAACAAGGCGAAAACTCATTCTAGTAACTTGTTCCAACTCGAGACATAAAAAAAAAAACTGACTGTGCAGATGATTCTGACGTAAGCAGAGCTAGAACAGTTAATCACTAACGAAGAAGAGAGTTGAATTGAGTATTTAGGTCAAAGTAGTTGCGTCAATTAAAGAAATTACTCGGGAATGCAGAGAGAGAAGCTAAAATATCCTTCCACGAAATCTATTTCATTTCCATTTCGCGCGCCCATGGGATTGTTCTCCCCTCAAATTCCTCTTTCCACAAATCTTCAATTCTTTCTCCGTTGGATCGACAGCGGTTGAAATACTCATCTCGACCGGAAAAAACAAGCCAGGAATAATGAAGATATTCTCTCAATTTTAGGTTACCAACACCCCTGTTGAAATGAGTTCTCCCTCTCATTCTGTCATAGTATCGATACAAAACTTTGTACGATCTGGGATTCCACAATGATCTAATACATTAGATTAAAGGAAAAAAAACTACAACACTAGCCGTGTGGACGGTTGACTATCTCATATCGACAGAGAAGAAATCAAATACCAGTAATATACTATGAAGAGATTCCGCTCAATCATTGATTAATTTTTAGAATAGTCTAACCTTTTCGTTCTGTCAATCACTTCTTTTGTCAGAAATCCGACGATCTTGTTTGGAATGTTCATCTAATGTGTTCGTCTATTTGGATTGACCTGCATAGTTGCTATGATCTCAAATGACATTATTATTATATTTCAAATAATTTAAATTAATTTTTTTTAAATGTTTTTCATTGTGGTCACACTTCGTTGGTTTGATCTTTTTTTTTTGGGTCAAGTTGAATCGATATAATTATTAAGATAAAATTAATAT